>JAOTON010000417.1:0-115000 GCA_034440635.1 Lepas anatifera | reverse complement strand
CAGCCTTCTTCCTGACGGATTTGAACAAATGTGACGATGATCAGTAAAGTGGACATTCCCACGATATTAGGAAGCAATATTACAGCTATATTGAAAACCAATATTGCAGTTATGTTGTCATATCAACATCTATACAACACAGGGTCCTGAAATTGCTTTCACGCAAGGTGGAGAGTGAGGCCAAAATCCCAAAAAAGAGGCCAAAATTCCCCGCTTTCTTTACATGCCTCATTTTCTTGTCATTTAGCATTTCCAGGCTTACAAGTCCCACCACAGCCTTTTTCCTAGACATGTTCATTGCTTCTTACCTAACCAATACTTTTTCAGGATAATAATTTGATTTAGGACTGTATCTATATGCCTTCCGATTCAATTTAGGGGCCCCCGCCTGGGACACTTCAGCACGAGCTGTGCCATGGTTTTGTTTGGAGGAATGAGCTCATGTTTTTATTATTCAGGAGTGTATGCTTTATGTATGATCTTTAATGTCAATATATGTGTGTGGTATGAAATATATGCAGCAGCACCACCAGTTTTTTTTACTGAAAGTAGATGAAAATATCTGTTGTAGAATGGAAGTGAAGAATCATCATTCTGCTACCTCCTAGTAGAGTGAAAACATGTTGATGCTCGTAATTGTAAGTACCTTATACATAGATAGGATCTCATAACCCTGAATCTCTAACCCATTATAGAACTAGGAAGCTCCACTTTTCTAATATTTATATATACAATACATTATTTGGCCCTGGTGCCATGGTAAATAGGTAACCAACCAGATAAAATACCTCTTCCCCTTATTTTGATATTCTCCAACTTTCACCCATCCAAGCAGCACACAGGCTATCATTATTTAATGCAGGACGTGGGGTTTAAACACTCAACCACTGCCAGGATTATTTAGCTTCAATGTGTGAAAACCACCAGCCTATATTTGTTTGCACAATCAGTTCATATTAAGAAAATAGCAAGCATACCCAGCCTTAAAATCATGAGCTGCAAAAGGTACAGTCTGAGCCTTTCTCCGAGCTGTGGAAAACTTTTGCAAGGTATTATGACCTCACCCAGTACTGTACTGAGTAGGTAGGTACCCACATATCTCCTGTAGATATTTAAGATGGGAGAAATGGTTCGATTAATCATGAATTTCCTGAAAGGTAAGCTGCAGTATCACGGATAAAAATTGAACCATCATCCACAATATCCCTTCCAACAGCAAACTCAAATTCCTTCCACGCACTCACTCAATTTCCAGTCTTCTTTCCAATAACCATACTACCTCAATATTCTGTCTTCTCCGGATTGTTGATATTCCCGCCTCAAAACACAAGGCTCGCCAAGGCCTCTCTATTACCTTGGCCAAGGCAATAGATTAAAGTAATAGTACATGGGCTCGCCCTCTATTACCCTGGGCTCGCCAAGGTTACCGAAGTAACTAAAAAAATCTCACCGCCTGCACTTCCGCACCCATTCATCACCCGAGATCATTTCGGCTCCCCAAATACGACGAAGTGACGTCATTGTTCTGAATAGACGAAAACTAGCTGAGGCCTTTTCACCGAGGCCAATTCGGTACTTGGATGTCTTTGGAATCCTATTTCTCATTAATGAACGCACGGTTGAGAGCAATCGAACGTTAGAAATGTTGCCAAAGCATGTTTCAACTTCAAAAACTAACCAAAAGAAAAATAAATCTGTATTTTACGAAATATATTGAAAGGTGGAATCGGCCTCACTTAAAGTGGAGATTTTGACCAAAATCACGACGTAGTTCCGAGCGTCTGAAAATTTCAAAGAAGCTCTAAAATTGCAAAATAAAAATACCTAGAACTTGCCTATATATTTTTCTTAAGGAAAAAATATATTTTGTTTCAACTCTTCCTCAGTGAAATAATATATATCCTAATTTCTTCATCAATGTTACCAACATTAAAAAATAGCCCAAAAGTCAGGGTTGACTTTGGGAGCCTCTCAGGAAATTATAAGATTACTTTCACATTATTGGTGGTCTTGATTGGAATCTACGTTTCATTTTGATCCTTTCAAATGCGATTTGTATCCCATTCTAATGAAACTAATTGCCGAAAATTAAAAGTGGACGAAAACGAATGCGCCTCGATCCAATCGGCCTCACTGAGCAACTACCCGCGTGAAGTCTTTCCTTCGCCTGAAAATCTGGTAGCAGCCAATCCCAAGCAAGCTTAGGCAAAAGTATACGCCATCTTTTGTATTTGAACGAGCCAGAAACTTCTGGGACATGAAAAAGTTTGTTATACCTCCAAAAACCTTTGTTTCCTCACTTTTCCTTGCTTTTCCCATGTCACCGTTGGTCTATTTTCTGCGGGTTTTATATTTTAGTTTATGGCAGGCCGGCATTGTTTTGTTTCGTGCTGCGTTATACGTTGCCATCGTTTTTGGCTGTGTATGTGGGAGTAGTAGTATCGGCGTTTGAGATTGGAGAGAACGTAATCAGGCAAGATATTATATCAATGGGGGTTGGGGATTATACTTATATGGTTTGGGTATTCACTGTCATAATTTAGATGCGTATTTTACCGGTTTTCATGCCCGGGATTCCTCTGCCAAGTGAGGCCAAAACAAGTCCCTGGTGAGGCCTAAATAAATTTGAAAAAGATACGTTTTCCACTTAAAATTGAGAATTTCAGGACACTGATACAACATATCCGCAACATATCCACAACACTGTAGCAAAGTCGAGGCAATATTTTAACAACATTGTCACAACATAAACAGTATTGCCACAACATGTTAACAACATTGACATAATATTGCAACAATGTTGTAGCAATATTTTCCAAGCAATAATGCCCCAAATAATATTGTTGCAATATTTCTGCAACATTGCTACCACAACAAGGCATTGTGGCAAGGAAAAATTTGTCTGGAAAAGGAGACATAGGAGTATTTGGAAACCCTTCCGTAACAATAATACCGTAAACACATGTTTTTGTATTAAATATAGGAATTATACCGACATTTGACTTCCCGTAATGTTGCCCTGACAATATAGTTACAGCATTGTCCCGTGTCCACAAAAAAATATTCTGGCGACATTTTTGGACAATGTTGTCACAATATATACGTAACATTTCCACAACATTGTGACAATTTTGCTGTATTACTAGGAAATAGCCAAATCAATAGACACTACAATAGCACGGTTCAATAGGAAAAATTGATAATGCCTGGCTTTCTAAATATGGAAGCCAAGCAAATGTCTCTGATAAGGCCAAACCAGTAGCAGGAAAGGTTTTCTCTGATTCGTGTAATAACTAGAGTGGGGACTTACATATATGAGCAGTTTCATATCAGTAGCTTAAGAAATAAACATACAATACGAACATACTTTCAGGAAACCTAACCTACAATCATCTGGCAATGCTCTCTGAAGGAAGCTTTGCTAGTTACATCCTCTACAATAAACAAGTAAGAAACTACAGGTCAACCCTGATCCAAATATAAGCAGTATTAACACCTTCCTTCTGCCCATTGATAAACATTATATTGATACACAGAATAAAGAAGTCTTCCGTCGTGAGCTCCGGGTAGACCTTTGGTGTCTTGCATCAGAGGCGTTGCTGCTGATGTAGCGCGTTTTCACACGTGTGTACACGTGTCTCAGCACGCAGTGTGTCGGCCAGCTCTGCCTTCATTTTTATTCCCGCACATGCTGCCGGTTGTCTCATGATTGTAGGAGCGGGTTGTTGTTGGGGCCTTTCTTTTGGTACTCCTGTCTTCTTCATCTCTGTCTTGTAAATGCTTTCTTTACAAAACGGAAAAGAAATAAGAAATGAGGGCAAAACATTCAGCCAATCAACATACCTAACATTTATCACGGACGGTAAGGGCACAAACACATTCAAGATCCTTAAGTTTAAATCACCAAATCACAGAGGACCAATTTGGCACATCCCTTTTGCACTTGGCATATGAATAAAGGATTGGCGGGGTTTTTGCTGTTTGTGAAGAATTGTGCGAATTGCTAAGGAGGAGAAAAGACAGTATAGTTTTTCACTTTGAACAGAGCTATTTTGCTTACGAAAGCGTGTTTCATTCAGTCAGAATTGAAGCAATAAGAACAGTTCCAAACATGGAAGAACATACTACATATAACGCGCCCTACGAATCAATACTTCACAAGACTATCAAAATGTTAAATGACACTTTAAATTCCAATAAATCGTTGGCGGTATCATATCAAATCTTAGCACAAAAGCCAGCCCTCCAGCAAACTGGTCGTTCCAGGACAAATCGTCCAGGTATGCACCAAAAAGTTGCCATAACCCCGCATATTTCGAACCAAAATGTTGTACCCAAGGTCTAATTAAAAAAAATCGGGCCCATTTTTTTGGTGCCAAGGTCAAAGAAGTCACCAGGTAGAGGGCATCAGAGTTGCAAGGTAAACACAAACATTGAAGCAGAAATATTTTTGTATCTTAAAAGTGGTTAGTTAAAATTAATTAAAAGGGATATCGATGAATAGAAGATACAACGGGCCCTTTAAGAAAAATAAAAACGTTGAACTCGGATCAGGTGTTGTCGTGACCTTGTGACCCTTTCTTCAAATTATATTATTTAAGTTCTATTTTCTTTTCCACTGAGTGAACCTCGGGGCCAGCCAGTGGAAGGTGATTTTTTTCAATTCAGATTTAGTAGCAGGTCAGAGAGGTCATCACCTGGGGCCAGGGGCGGACGCAGACCCGAGTTTTGGGGAGAAGGGCAAAACGCATGTCTGCCTCTCCTCCTGGGGGGAAGGGGGGGGGACGTGCAATTTGGGTGCTCGACAGACCTAGTACAAGCTACTTCTCCAAGGACATGATCGCTCTCTCCTGGGGGGAGCGAACATTTTTGCTCGAAAGACCTGGTGTTAACACTTTTTTAATTCTCCGGCCTTTGGGGGAAAAGATAGTTTCCCGACTCCAGCGCTTTGGGGGGCCATGGCCGGAATACCCCCCCCACCTGCGTCCACCAATGCCTGGGGAAAAACGTTCATTAGAAGTACGCATCGTGCGGATACGCTACAACATGGCTAATATGGATGTCAATTCAAATGAAAGCTGATCACTTACCTACTAAAGATTGTGTACCATTATTTGTGCCTTGGGTCTGAAACGACCCTTGTAACTTGAATGAATGACCGAGCTTTAGGTACCTAATATGTCATTTAAAAGAAAAGAACGCAAACACGTCTTTACCGATTTCATTCCAAGGCTTGACAAGTTCATGGTGCTTCCGAATGTTGGGAACATTACTTGAAGTCATACCGACTTGGCGTGGTACTTACTTATTGGGGCATTCCAGGACAGATCGACCAAGGCTTGACACCACCATGTCTAGAAAAAATCTGAAACTTTGTCTCCGGGGTAGTTTTGGGCCAGAAACACGCCTGTGAGAATCTCAGCCCCCTCCGACCAACGGTGACCGAGTTATAGCCCGAGGCACTTTCGGGAGGTCACGTTGTAGACTCATCTTTGATGCTTCATAACTCAACAACGCATCACCTGATTAACAAGTTTTGTATATCATTGAACTCGTCTTGAATTATAGTTTATTTTGAAAAAGAAAATGTTAAAATTTGAAAATTTTGAACTTTTAATTTGTTTGACCTTTTCCTTTTTGACCTAGCTTGACCTTTTCCCAGTTGAAATTGCCCTTTTAGACACCTCAAAATTGTTTCTTCATAAAATATCTTTCGATAGCAAAAATAAAAAAATGCGTTCTTGCTATAAGTTCCGAATATCTAGCACCTAAGGTAGGTATGTACACGGTTTTTGACCATTGCGGTAGTACAGCCTTATGTTTAACGCCGCAAATATAGCGATTGTTTTTGTAATCGGTCGCTGGAAATCATACTCCATTGTCTTTACGAAATTCTAATCGTACAAGTATCCGAATTTATGACAATTAACACGCGCCCACCCGAGGGGTGGGCAACCGGCCTCCTCAGGTTTCCACAGGTAGTAAAAAAAACACCTTCGCGCAGCGCCACCGTACTTCATGTACCTCTAACTCGAAATTTTTGCAGCTTCTGGCAAAATTTTAGATCTGGGTCATACCAGGTCAGACCGCCAACCCAGGTCAAGAGACCTAACCTCAAACTTTGTGAGGTGCATAAATCATATCAAATTTAGCCTATCGTGGTTAGAATCGCATTACATAGTAAGATCGCCTAGCAAGATAATTTTTCGTAGCAGGATTTCTATATCGATAACCGGGAGCAGGGCAAAGGTCATGATATTTCCATTAGAAATGCATGGGGCGATTGGTAAATTTTGATAACTTGCGAGAATTGAGAATTTTCGAGAATTCCAATGAAGGTTGTATTTTTACATTGTCGTGTCTGACTTGCCACTGCAGTATGATTGATATTCTTTTTACCATACAGACCTAAACCTGGCCCTAGGTCAAAGCAGGTTAATTTTGACATTTGACTAGGCAATATTATAAGATATATAATCCGTTTGGGCTCGACAAGAGTGTTCCAATGGTGCTGAACTTTTCTTTCTACTGCTCTTCTCTGTCACCTATTATGCCATAAAATTTAGGTTTCCACTTAGTTCCCGTAAGAAATACTGTGACCTTGAGCAACCTCAAAGGCGACACGACCAAACGATTGTATGTAACATATTCGGTAATGATTAAAACTGGCTATTTAGCGGCATCACTCCCAGTGCACTGTGTCATTATTTATCTGGGATTCTCGGATCCGTGTCAGCTATGAAATGATCACCTTGTAAAAATATCATGAGGCAACCTGTTCAAGCGACCAAGTCGAATGCGTTACAATTTCAGGACATTTTGTCGAATATATGAGCAGATTCAAATTACTTTTTGGGAATGAAAGCCTTTCAGACATGTTTGTTTACATTGCATGAATCCATTCAAACATATGCTGTGCTGCACTGGATCAGCTTGCATCGATACTATTTTCCATCTCCGGGAACGATGTAATTGTGTGAGTTAGTGGTGCTCATAGGATAAGTTATACTTGTTTCAATTATTGATAAAGTCGCGACATCTTTGTAAAATTTCGTTTAAGGCTGAAAGGTTCATTATTAATAAGTTTATTTGCCCTCGTCTCCCTCGAAACAAGGAATCCCTTTTTATCACTTTTAATGGCTGCAGTTTTTCTGTTTATAAATATTGCCCAAGTTGTTGCCCGTTCAGTTTTTTTATACATTTTGTACCAGTTGTTCTCAGTTCGATTGTTGGAGTCGGGGTCTCACTAAAGTCATCAATGGACTTGTCACGGAGACCCCGACCCCACCATCCGAACGAGCAACTCCCACAATGAAGGGTTGATTTTAGAAGCCAACGTTTAACGTCCCACACAGCACAGGGACGGCCGCCCCGCTCAGGTCACCCTCTCACCAGTCAGTTGCCAGCCGACCTGTACGTCGGGTAAGCTATTGAGCGCCGGAGCGTCTCAGCGGAACCGATCCCAAGCCTGGACATGCACTGCCACTGCATGCTTCTGAGCCGCAGGCCGGAGCCCAACGCTCTACCAACTGAGCTACTGGGGCGGCAAGGAGGCAGTTTTAGGAGTAGGTGTCTCACTAGAGTCATCAAGGGACTTTTTACGGAGACCCTGACCCCACCACCCAAACGAGCAACTCCCACGATAAAGTGTTAATCAAGGAAACAAAGTTGAAAGTCCCACAAGGCATGGCGACGACCGTCTACCTCAGGTCACCCCCTCACCACTGAGTTGCCTGCTGGCCTTCAGCATTTACGGTACCTACCACCTCCCAGTTGACCTAAATTATTTTTCCAGAAGTCGCAAAATGTTGTGTTAGAGGTAGATGGAGTACGGTGGCGCTGCGCGAAGGTATTTTTTTACTACCTGTAGAGACCTGAGGAGGCCGGTTGCCCACCCCTCGGGTGGGCGCGTGTTAATTGTCATAAATTCGGATACTTGTACGATTAAAATTTCGTAAAGACAATGGAGTATGATTTCCAGCGACCGATTACAAAAACAATCGCTATATTTGCGGCGTTAAACATAAGGCTGTACTACCGCAATGGTCAAAAACCGTGTACACACCTACCTTAGGTGCTAGATATTCATAACTTATAGCAAGAACGCATTTTTTTTATTTTTGCTATCGAAAGATATTTTATGAAGAAACAATTTTGAGGTGTCTAAAAGGGCAATTTTAACTGGGAAAAGGTCAAGCTAGGTCAAAAGGAAAAGGTCAAACAAATTAAAAGTCCAAAATTTTCAAATTTTAACATTTTCTTTTTTCAACATAAACTATAATTCAAGACGAGTTCAATGATATACAAAACTTGTTAATCAGGTGATGCGTTGTTGAGTTATGAAGCATCAAAGATGAGTCTACAACGTGACCTCCCGAAAATGCCTCGGGCTATAACTCGGTCACCGTTGGTCGGAGGGGGCTAAGATTCTCACAGGCGTGTTTCTGGCCAAAAACTACCCCGGAGACAAAGTTTCAGATTTTTTCTAGACATGGTGGTGTCAAATTGAAATATTTTTGGTCGTTTTGTCCTGGAATGCCCCTATTACCTTATTTGACCTGCGCTATGTTCTGCGTGATTTGGTTGGAGCTACGCTGTTTCCAATTCTAGTCTTGCACCGCATGTCGTATGGTTACCCCAAATATCACCTTGTCAACCAGAAACCATTTACCTCCAAGGCAGTACTTTCATGCTTCTCTAACACTGTGCTGATAACTGGAACAAACCATGGCACTCCCCGCGAAAAGGTGTTTACGGCCTCGTCTCCATTTATGGTCCCTGGCTGCTTGCGGCCGCGGCGAGCCCCGACCGCGCAGTGCCGGTGGTGTTCGCACTGTGGTTTCATCGTGTGTTGCAGTAGGAGGATGCGTTGAAGACCATCGTCGTTAGTGTTTCATGAGCAGTTATAATTATCAGAACCTGCCTCCCATCCCCACATCATAGCCAGTCCGGGATACGCCCCCTCGGTAAAAAAAATCAAATGGCGATGCCCCTGGCTGTGACCCATACCAAACACATAGATTTCTATGCACTTCTTGAAAACATCCCCGATATGGCTCCAGGAAAATAAGGGAAAGGTGCCCCGTGATTTTTTCAGGAGCTCTTGCGCTTTTCGCATACGATTGAACGCAGGATTTTCATTGGGACAACCGTCAGCGCATCCTACATTTTTATATAATTTTTTGTTCAAGTTGTTTCTAGTACGGCTGCTGGAGTCGGAGTCTCACTAAAGTCATCAAGAGACTTGTCACTGAGACCCCGACCCCACCACCCGAACGAGCAACTCCCTCAATGGAGTGTCAATTTAGAAGCCAAAGTTTAACGTCCCACAAAGCACAGGGACGGTCACCCCGCTCAGGTCACCCTCTCATCAGTCAGTTGCCAGCCGACCTGTGCGCCGGGTAAACTATTGAGCGCCGGAGCGTCTCAGGGGAACCGATCCCAAGCCTGGACATGCACTGCCACTGCATGATTCTGAGCAGCGGACCGGAGCCCAACGCTCTACCAACTGAGCTACCGGGGCGGCAATTCCTTCTTTCTTTACCCTCATAAGGGCCAGAAAAGTTTTTGCTTTAATTATGATTCTCTCGTGCACAACCCAGAAGCAATCGCAACTTTTCAGTATGTACTAATTCTAGACATCAGATACTCTCATTCAGACATCCAAAAACTACAGTAATTTACAGATGGCTGCACCGGATAGCTTAAAAACCTGTACAACTTTTCGAATATTTGTCACCATCAACCGGATTATGATATTGAGCGTGATTGGCAATTTTCACCACTTCAAACAGAAAAATGCGTGTGATTGTATCGGTGGCTCTATGAAGCGTGCTGCGCACCGCGTGGGGCTTAAAATAACAGCGAATGAATACATTTTATGTGCTGAATCTTTTACTCGCTGTAAAACGAGCCTCAGGGATACTATTAAAGGGAATGTGGCACCTTTAGAACTTGATTTTAACTGAGATAGCCAAGTTGTAAAGCAAGTCGGAAAACCAGGTGCTCTATATATCATTTGTCTTGGAACTCGATATTTCCGTAGAAAAAGCTAAAACCTACCCGAAATGTACTTCTCATGTACCTGTCGCCAGGCGGCCATTGTTGTAAGCTGCTGGTGTGACGACATATGCTGACGTCACGATGAGCATCAGCCAATCAAAGCCCTTGGAGCATTTCAAGTATGGTATTGGTTGCCAGATCATGGCATCATCCACAGGCAGATATTTATTTATTTTCCTACAGGAGTATTTTTAAAAAACAAAATATTGAGCTTATTGAAAATTTTTCAGAGAAATCATGAGTGGTTTCATTATTTTTGGCTAAAAGTATGCCTAATTTCACTAAATTCCAGGATTCGACCAAGGTACCACATTCCCTTTAAATTTGTTTTTTATGAGTGCTGCTATTGCCAGTATGGCAAGTGCTTCAGTTGTACCAGGCTGTAAAGGCACTAAAAATGTCATCGCATGAGCACTGAGTTCGAAGTGTTTGAAAATGCATGAAGAACTTCGAAGGGCTAAAAAGCGCATGGAAGTAAAAATTAATTAATGAAATGATGTCCATATGATGCTGAAACTGTTTTATCCCGATTTTGACGGTTGATATTGTATCAAATTTTGAAACAAACTTTTTACCAATTTTGTCGGTTGGTATTGCTTATAAGTGCATATTTATTACCGCAACACGTTCAACTCAAGACCAATTGTAGCACCGGGAAATGCACGTTCTTTCCACAGGATCTTTGAATGTGTAAACCATTTGATAACACCAAATTGACAGCCAGATGGACTTTCAAATGGTAGGTGTCTCTGCTCTGGTGTTATGCGATAAAATTTCAGAAGTAATTTTAGGTCATGAATTAAGGTCGCACGAGGTCGATATGGCTTAGCAATGCTCCAACATATCTAAAGCACCATGAACCTATCAAGCCTTGAAATGAAATCGGTAATGGCGTACTTGAGAACTTTTCCTTCAAATGACATTTAAGGTAATTTCGTCCACCTACAAGGGTCATTTCACATCCAAGACACAAATGGTATAAAATCTGTGGTAGGTAAAGCTTTCACTTCACATCCATATTAGCCATGCTGGAGCATATCTGCACAAAAGGTAGTTCCAATGAGTGTTTTGCCCTAGGCGATGACCTCTGTGACCTGCAAGTAAACCTGAGTTTAAAAAAATCACCCACCACTGGTTAGCCTATACCTTGAGGACCAGGGTTGGAAAAAGCCGGCTTAAATTGAATTTATGCCAGCCAGCGGCTTTTATTAATTTAAGCCAGTTTAAACCGGCTTAAATTAATAAAAGCCGGCTTAAATTCAGAATCAATGAAAGACCCATTCAATTCAAGAACACCCTTTCATATCAAAGATAGATAGGTGAGAACTGCACAATACTATCAATTTGCATATTGTTTGAAGAATTTGAGTTGAGCATGTCGTCCATCAAGTTGGCTGAGCACAAAGTCAATGTAATTAATACTAGCAAGCTGGAGCATACTGTTGCGAACAGGTGAATGTGATACTGTTTCAACAGTTCACGTAATCACAGCGTTTTACCTGGATGTGGAGATAGGTCACATATTCTTTTGCTATTATGGTTGGTTAGATATATGGACTTTACATAGTCATTAAAACAATTCCAAAACAAGGCAAAACTGTATTGGTCTCACACAAAGCGTGACAAATTATTATACAAAAAAACATTCATTGAGCAGCAACATATCACGTTGCTCGACTGCATCATGTCGGCTTAATGACGGCCGCGCAGGGCCCTGTGCCAGAAAGACAGCTTTGCATTTGAAAATTGGTGGTTAGAATTTTGGCCCTGTTCATACTTAAGCCATTTACTCTATCGTGCTTTTTTGGTGGTCTTTTAGTGGATGTTGGTATTTATACTTTAAGTTACATATTATTTTTGAAAATATGAAAAACAGTTCTCGCGAGAACTTAACATGAGTGGCTTTTATTATTGTCATGATAAGTGGTTTAAACCAGGGTGGCATAAATTAATTTATGCCAGCCGGTTTAATCCATGGTTTAAACCGGTTTAAACCAGAACGTGGCTTAAATTTGCCAACCCTGTTGAGGACCACCCAGTAAAGAAAAAAACAGTAAAAAAAACGACTTTTCAAAAAGGTCACAATCACAGGTCACAAAGTATGGACTAAAATCCTCCCTGGAATAATAAATATAAATAAACTTAAATGTGTGATACTAAACCTCAGTCATTATGACTTAAAACTGTTTTAAGGCCCTGATTGGGCTCTTAGTAATTATTCAGGCATCTTATCATTATTGTTTATTTGGCTCATTGCCAACTTTGTCAAATACCTCTAGAGTCCTGATACATGTGTGGGCCATGAAACTTGGTCTAGATTTTGATAAGATTTGGTTACCCTTTGTTTTTTGCCTTGGACTTAATTTCTTCCTAGTACCTATGCAAAGTATGGCACTTTCGACGAGATCTCATTGGTGCGATAACCCTTGGAAACAGGAGCTAGTGGTGCGAATTTTATTAACCTGATGCAAATTTGCGAGACTAGTGAGAGGGAGGCGACACTGAACACCAAACAAATAATGGATAAATGGCTATTCAGACACAGGAGAGGGCCTTATAAAATAAATAATAAGAGAGATAGCATTGCGTAGGGATGGATACGTTTTTCTTATTTAGTATATTGCAGGTTGGTGTGAATTTTAGGTGGCTGGCGGAGCTAATTTGTGCGAGAATTTCAGATGGCTGGTGTGACTCATCTCGCCTGCTGCCATACTTTGCAGACTGGAGGTCTTCATTATGTTTTACCTATCATCTTTATAATCAGGTCTGGGTAATTCCAGCACCAATCGACCAGGCAAATGGCAAAACTACACGGTGCCTCTTCGATTTTCTTCAAAATAATTATATAGGGTTCTCATGGGCCCTAAAGATGAATCTGAAAGTTTTAGCTCCATCGGAGTAAAACATTAGAAGTTATTGCCTCAGGCATTTTTTGAAAATCTGCTTACAGTGCATTTTTTAGGTGACCATAAAACCCACAGAGACTGATGAACAATACATTAACGATACATTTTCCTGTCTGAAATGAGCCGAAAAACTCGAATCCGAAGGATCCGTGAAAGGGTGTCCAAAAACGCTGCTCTGAGCAGTCTGAGTATTTGCAATCATTTTTGTGGCTTTTATATCATGAAACAGCTTTTCCCCATGCTTTTGCAATGGGAGAGGTCGCCTCGTGACCTGACCTCAGGGCACGAAATCGAAAAATCCCGGATATACACCTCGTAGACCCAGGAGGGGGTCATGAAGTGTAGGAAGTTTCAAATCGATCAACTTTGAAATGTAGCTCTTACAGAGCTCTAAATTTGAAGTGAGGTGACCTTGGTTGACCTCGTCTGGTGACCTGACCTTGGGTGACCCGGGGTAAAAAATTTCAGGGATGATGGGAAAATGATGCAGTGAGAGGTAGAGCCCTCAACCGCGGTGCTGAGCCTCGTCGTTTTTCTGCTATCCCGGAAAAACTTTAGGGGGCCATCGATGCCCCCCGGTGGGGCGCGGGTTAAAACAAACCCGAAGGCTTTTTGGAGCTACACAGTAGGGGGGCCCTTTTGGCAACTTTTTCTTTAATGTTTCGGGACCAGTGGGTTTCTAATGTTCTCGGACCCGCTGATTTCGAATTTGACCTTGAAATTTTAAATTTCGAATTTTTTCAGCCAGCCCCTGCGCCTTCAAGTTTTCGAAAAACAGAGAAAATGCAGGTTTTTGCATCCCCAAACAGCAATCACTGAGAATAGCAAAATAGAATTTAATTCATCAGTTAGAACAGTGTCTTACCTACAGATCTGCGCAAACTGCATGTTCATGGGGTTTCTTATGCCTTATTTATGGCGCCTCAAATATTGCAATTTTTTGCCTAACGGTGGTATACTGTGCCGCACGGCACCTTACGGCGCGTTGCTCTCCGTGCAGTCCAGGAAGCATGCTGACTTAAAATGTGGTACTTTTACATTATTTTTCGCATGAATTCAATGAGGAATGCCAGTTTACATGGTTTTCTATTTCAAAAGGTGACAGGGGCGGATGTAAGCAATTATTTTTCGGGAGAAAATTTGCGAAAATAGCGAAAAATCCTTTATTTAGAAAGAAAATGAGGCAAATCGGCAAACTTTGGCGACCGACCGGTTTTGGTAGGTGGTGCCACTCTTGATTAGGGGATACTACGATATAAGAAAATTAGGCATTATGACAAGAACTGTAATTAAGAGGCATAAAAAAACAATGTCAGAGTACCTTTATTACTCGATGAAGAAAGACGACAGCCTTCCACTGTCATGAGCTGCAGGGACAAGGACTGAACCGAAAGTAGAATCGACTCCGGGCACCACTCGCGTCTATTTTCCCTGACGGCAGCGAAACGTATCTTGTTAAGCGCCTTTCCATCTTGGCGGTCAGCGCCACACACGCTGGTAACTGACTCGCTTGTCAGTTTTAAGGCCCTCTATTGACTGAGTGTGGCACGGAATGTCTGTCCGGAGAGATGACCCGACTAAAGTCCTGAGTTGGGTCTGCGTAAAGCCGTTCAGGAAGGGTGGCTCCACATTGGGTGCATGGCAGACCCTTTTTTACGCTGCTGTGCAGCTCCATGTAGCTGGTCGCACACCGCTTGAGCTGCCCCGGCAGCACCTGGTAGCGCCGGACACAGGCACCATGCGCTCGGCCCTTCAACGTTGGGCCTGTCCGCCGGCTGCTGGGAGGTGCTGGGAGAGCACTGCCCGCTCTCAGAAGCGACGTGCTGCTCACTGCAGGAGGTGTTGGGTGTACGCGCCAGATAGGGACTTGACTTGACGCGCCAGATAGGGACTTGAGTCGGTCTTGACTCTGGGGAAGTTGGCGATTGGCAGCAAGTGCACTGCCCCAGAGATTTCTCGCCCTATTCAGCGGGGACCTGAAGCTAGCGTACCTTTGTGCAAAGACGGGAGACGGGGGATGCTAGTGCTGTCGCCCATAAGGCACACGGCGCAGAGTCGCCTGCTGCGTCTGTACATGTCCAGGGCTGAGCCATCGCCTGCGATACAGGTACTGGCGCAGTACCTGGTCTGTGTCTACGTGCCAATGACAGTCCGAATCAAGCACGAGTGGGACGCTGTCCACGCTGCGCGCCACCTGGCAGAGGAGCTGCGGCTGCAGCGAAAGTATGTACATGACCTGTGACGCACTGACAGTTGTGCAGGATAGCGTGGCGAGGGACGCTCTCATGGCGCATACGGAAAGCATCATTTTGGCGATGCTGGGTGACGACGACCAGAACTTCAGAGCTGCAGCTGTCTGTAAGATCGTCTCGTCCCGGAGCGCGAGGTTAACACAAGCGCAGATGAAGCCGGTCCCTATCCAGCGCGTACACCCAACGCCTCCTGCAGTGAGCAGCGCGTCGCTTTTGAAAGCGGGCAGCGCTCTCCCAGCACCTCCCAGCAGCCGGCGGACAGCTCCTCTGGTCGGCGGACAGGCCCAACGTTGAAGGGCCGAGCGCATGGTGCCTGTGTCCGGCGCTACCAGGTGCTGCCGGTGCAGCTCAAGCGGTGTGCGACCAGCTACATGGAGCTGCACAGCAGCGTAAAACGGGTCTGCCATGCACCCAATGTGGAGCCACCCTTCCTGAACGGTTTTACGCAGACCCAACTCAGGACTTAAGTCGAGTCATCTCTCCGCACAGGCATTCCGTGCCACCCTCAGTCAATAGAGGGCCTTAAAACTGAAAAGCGAGTCAGTTACCAGCGTGTGCGACGCTGACTGCCAAGATGGAAAGGCGTTTAACAAGATACGTTTCGCTGCCGTCAGGGAAAATAGACGCGAGTGGTGCCCGGAGTCGATTCTACTTTCGGTTCAGTCCTTGTCCCTGTAGCTCATGACAGTGGAAGGCTGTCGTCTTTCTTCATCGAGTAATAAAGGTACTCTGACAATGGTTTGTTTTTATGCCTCTTAATTACTGTTCTTGTCATAATGCCTAATTTTCTGATATCGTAGTATCCCCTAATCAAGAGTGGCACCACCTACCGAAACCGGTCGGTCGCCAAAGTTTGCCGATTTGCCTCATTTTCTTCTAAATAAAGGATTTTTCACTATTTTCGCAAATTTTCTCCCGAAAAATAATTGCTTACATCCGCCCCTGTCACCTTTTGAAATAGAAAACCATGTAAACTGGCATTCCTCATTGAATTCATGCGAAAAATAATGTAAAAGTACCACATTTTAAGTCAGCATGCTTCCTGGACTGCCCGGAGAGCAACGCGCCGTAAGGTGCCATGCGGCACAGTATACCACCGTTAGGCAAAAATCGCAATATTTGAGGCGCAATAAATAAGGCATAAGAAACCCCAAGAACATGCAGTTTGCACAGATCTGTAGGTAAGACACTGTTCTAACTGATGAATTAAATTTTATTTTGCTATTCTCAGTGATTGCTGTTTGGGGATGCAAAACCTGCATTTTCTCTGTTTTTCGAAAACTTGAAGGCGCAGGGGCGGGCTGAAAAAATTCGAAATTCAAAAATTCAAGGTCAAATTCGAAATCAGCGGGTCCGAGAACATCAGAAACCCACTGGTCCCGAAACATTAAAGAAAAAGTTGCCAAAAGGGCCCCCCTACTACACAGGCTCAAGACTCAAGACGAAACCAAGGATCGAGGATCTCATTAAACCAAATGGCTCAATAGTGTCTGACACCTTTGAAAAGGCGACTCTTCTCGACACATTCTTTTCTAGTGTATTCACAGTGGAGGACACAACGACCATCCCAGCATTTGAGGATCACTGCAATGGTCCATTCCTAAATGATATTCCTATTTCTATACAGACCGTCCACTCCAAGCTTACTCGACTCAAAACTTCCAGCTCGCCAGGTCCAGACCTTGTTCACCCTAGGGTGCTCCATGATGCGGCCAACTCCTTGTGCATCCCCCTGTCCATTCTGTTCCGCAAATGTCTTGATGAGGGTATTATCCCTAGGGAGTGGAAGCTGGGTACAATCGTCCCAATCCACAAGAAAGGAAGCAAGCAAGACCCTACCAATTACAGGCCAGTTAGCCTCACGTCAGTCTGCTGTAAGGTGTTAGAATCGATTTTGAAGGACCACATCCTTCAGCCCCTTGGCACATACCTGTTGCTATTCAAATCCCAACATGGATTCCGCCCAAAGCGCTCTTGCGATACTCAACTTCTTGAGACTTTGGAATATTGGACCTGCTACCTAGAAATGAAACACTCAGTCGATGCGGTGTATTTAGACTTTCAGAAGGGGTTCAATAGCGTGCCTCATCGGCGACTCTTGAATAAATTAGAAGCATATGGGGTTCGTGGAAGGTATTGCGACTGATACAAGCCTTCCTCACTGGTCGTGGCTCAGCAAGTTTCAGTAGAAGGCAGTGTCTCTTCATGGGCCGCGGTTGCAAGCGGCGTCCCTCAAGGGTCCGTGCTGGGGCCAGTGCTATTCCTGGTGTTCATTAACGACTTACCAGATATAGTTCAGTCCCATGTTAAAATATTTGCTGATGACACTAAGATATATAGAAGTGCCAGTAACACCATCAGTGTAAATGCTCTTCAAGCTGACATTGACAGGGTCCTTAAGTGGTCTGTGGATTGGCAACTACTTTTCAGTGTGAATAAGTATGTCGTACTCCATATTGGTGCACACAACAAACATCACAATTATACTATGCATGGGCCACTGTTGAAGAAGTCAAGTTTGGAGAGGGATTTGGGTGTGCTGGTAGACACGGAACTCAAATTCAGAGAACAGGCTGCGGCAGCTGCTTCCAAAGCGACCAGAGTTCTTGCAGTAATTCGACGCTCGTTTGCCCACATTGACAATGTCACCTTACCCCTGTTGTACAAGACGCTTGTCCGCCCTTTGCTTGAATATGGGAATGCTTCTTGGGGACCCTTCAACCGAGCTGATGAGAAGACGGTCGAAAAGGTTCAGCGTCGTGCTACCCGTATGGTTAGCTCCTCAGTGGCCTCCCGTACACAGAGAGGTTAAGGAAGCCCGAGTTGCCATCCTTGTACTTCAGGAGATGCCGTGGTGATATGGTACGGGTTTACCCTATATCTATATCTATCTATCTATATCTATAGGATCTATAGGATCCTATTATCTATAGGAACCGTGGGTTTACCCACGGTTCCTAAAGATACGGTTCGGACATGAGAGCCAGCTGACTGCCTGATTTGGCAGCACATTGAGGATATGGTAGTATTTTGAAGGGTTTTGTTCAAGATAACTTTGATTTTGCTAGCATAAGGTAGAATGAAGCGTTTTGATTGGGTAATCGAAACATTTGAAACAGAATTCTGAAGGAATTAGCATGAAGTTCATCGTAGATTTTCCTTGTTATAAAAGCGCATTAGAGACTAAAACTGCACCCAGAAGATAGCCTGATCAATTTTACATACCAAAAATAAAAAACATACCCTTAAGCACCACTTACATTTTCCCACTGGCCCGTGCCCCAAACCCCTGCAAACAGTCCCATTGGAATTACATGTTAAATTTTGCTGCCAAAAAACTGTTAGAACCAGAAATGAAACCTTCAAAACCCCCAGAATTTTAGAGAGGTATCTCATGTCCGCCCCCCTGAGTTTACCCACGGTTCCTATAGATACGGTTTGGACATGACAGCCAGCTGACTGCCTGATTTGGCAGCAAATTGAGGATATGGCAGTATTTTGAAGGGTTCTGTTCAAGATAACTCTAATTTCGCTAGCATAAAGTAGAATGCAACGTTTTGATTGGGTAATCGAAACGCTTGAAACAGAATTCTGAAGGAATTAGCATGAAGTTCAATGAGGATTTTCCTTGTTACAAAAGCGCTTTAGAGACTAAAAACTGCACCCAGAAGATAGCCTGATCAATTTTACATACCAAAAATAAAAATATACCCTTAAGCACCACTTACATTTTCCCACTGGCCCGTGCCCCAAACCCCTGCAAACCGTCCCATTGGAATTAATGTTAAATTTTGCTGCCAAAAAACTGTTAGAACCAGGGTACTTTAACCATGGAATACAAATACCTGGAATGGAAGGCTCGTTGATTTCTGGGATGCTTTTGTGGGGCTCATTAAAAAGAATTGGGTAAATAGCCAAGAACATTAAAATATAGACGGCAGTAAAATATTCAACAAAAACAGGCCTTTGCGCGTGCCTTACTTCAACCCAGAGGAAACAGCTACTACTGAGGTATTATTTATCCAATATAAACCTAAATAATTCCATAATAACCATAAAATATGAATGCAAAATCAGCGTGAGCCCGGTTCGAACCCGGAACACAACGATTGCTATACAAGCATGCTGCCAACTGCGCTATTGAGCAACGAAATTACCATTATTAAGATAAAAAGTTCCACGCGTCGGATTTGAACCCGGGATCTTTCGACTTACTAGATGAGTCTTAACACACTTACTATTACAGCGCTGTGCCATGCGCGCTTAAAACATGTTATAATACAAGTTGAGCTGCAGTATCAGATTCTGATTTCTCCTGCGCTTTGCTCTAAGATTTTAGGTATTTCATGCCTAAAATGTATTTTAGCGGACGCACCACAGATTGGGCTTTCCGAAATGCATGGTCGTTTTCCTGTGCAAGCCACGGTTTATAAGTTACGACGCATCAAAGTCATCGGCCACCACATCTCCCATAGACTTTACATTGGTCCTTACCGAGCTTTACTTACCGAAGGATTTTTTTCATGTCCTAGATTGGCACCCAAAAACGGGCGGGTTTGCATTGAGGTCCCCATTCCAGGGCCCTGTTTCATAAAAGGCATAACTTATGCTTATAGCGTAGAAGTAACATAATGCAGCGTAGAAAGTGAATAATACACCACAATCTTGTTTCACAAAAATGCAGTGTAAAATACAACTTCTTGCAAAGTTACGCTGCTCTAAACTACGCTGTGCCGGAATTCAGCGTAGAATATTGCCAATATTGTTTCATATAGCAGACAACATGTACGTTGAATATGTAAAACACGCCTGAAAAGCTACGCAAGATATAGCAGCGTAACATCTATCAGACAATGAAGCAAAACATGAAAAATATATAATTTCTTATGGAATTCTGAATCTGAAGCAAAATTATGTAGTGTAGTGAAGGACAAAAAGTCATGAATGTAAAATAAACTAAAAAAAGGTGTTCAAGTTCTTCCTTGCACAGGTATGGAGTGCAAGTTGCACATGCCAAATTGCGCTGATATGAAGAGTTCTATGGCCATTTGGTATGCCAAAAATGATGATAGCTATTGATGCAAATACACAGGAAAGCTGACATTGATTTTTACTTTGACTTTCTGCTGTTACTGTTATTTTACAGTCTAGTGAGGACAGAACCCTAGATAGGCTGACACTCACAAAGTGTTACATGGAGTCTATGGAGGGTAAAAATTCAATTTAAGGTGCCTGTCACCAACAAAATCCAAGTATCTCTACTGAGTCCTCTGGCAAAAATGATGATATACCCAGGTAGGTACCTAAGTACCGGCATCTTGATCTACTTATTCTTCAAAAATATTTACTCACTATTCCTTCCCCGGTTTCATGAAATTATAAGGTTCACAGACCGACCTTTCACAGTTCACTCATGATTAGTAAACACAATTCACCTCGAATCCCACCAAACTACACTCGCACAACAGTACAATAACCTTTTTAGAGCCCTCTTGAGTAACTACCTAAAACACTGAGGTACGGCCAAATACAAATCCGTCGTATTTTTATTGTGTCAGCTGATAGTACATCTTCCGCCGCAGTACTTGTAAAAGTGCATTAGAAACTTAAAAATCGAATAAGAGCAAATAAGTACAATAATTTTCATTCAAATAATTTATTGAAAAAACAAATATGCGATTTTTCATGTTAATAAAGCAGTTACACGCCATATTTTAAAGGGGTAATTCCATTCTGGAATTGGGCGTAATTCACGCTGCATTTGATATCTACGCCGCTTTCGCGTGAATGTCACCGCTCTTTGTGAAACGTGATTCTGAGTACGGCGTAACTTTGCAGGCGAATGTGGTGTAAAACACGCCGCATTTCTACAACTTTTATGAAACGGGGGCCCGGGTATCTCTATTCCATGCTTTAACTACGGGTACAACCAAGTTTCCTACTAAATATAGTCCTCCCATGATGACGTCACCTCCCTTTCCTACTAAGTTATAGGAGATTCTACTAAGTTTTTGGAAGGATCAGCTGAAACATACCAAATTTGGGCGTATTTGGCACCAATCTAGTATAAATCGAAATCAACTTGTTTCACCCATTTGACAGTAACCTTGATCTCAACGGCGAGCAGGGTATTTTACGTAAATCTAATGAAAAAATTATAACACTTCAAAGAATTTGTTGAAAGGGCATGCATTTATTTGATCAACTCAGGCCTACATAATAGCCGAGAGAAATAAATTTACCTTCGCTCAAGAGATCACCGGTGTTTATTGTCTTCTGCTGCAGACACCACCAACAGCCAATTAAAGGTCAGAAATCAACAGCCAATCAAAATCGAGATTAGTCTTACTGCAAACAGCTGTTAGTGCTGAACATGTCCTTATTTTGACACGCTCTGGAAAATTTGTAAAAATAATATTCTTCACTGGAGTTTTTGCAAAACCTCTGATGGTTTCACAAATACAAATCTTTGAGCTTTCTGTTCAACCATATAAGTTTTGTTGATACAGTTCTAAAACAGGTTATTTAGAGCTTCGAAAAAGTGCAATTTCTCCAATGCCCTACATAGTAACTGTAGTGCCTCTCCAGCCATGATGACGTAATGCTGCCAAACAACTTGAACGGGGTCTGTACGTTAGAACTACGTTAGAACCAGAAGTGGAACCTTCAAAACCCCTAGAATTCTAGAGAAGTATCTCATGTCCGCCCCCTGGTCTACGACAACGAAGCGTGGTGCGGCGGTAGTTGAATCATGGATCAAACGACTGGATTGGAAACTCACCTTCTGCGGCGTACCCGACGCACAAAGGTGCGCCACAACGCTCGTTCGGGTCTCGATAAGGACGGCGGCGCTCAGGGCCAGCGCAGGACAGTTGATTAAATTCGGGTGGCGCCCAAATTCAAGCTTGAAAACATGACTGAGGGGAGCGTGACGGTGGTATATGGTGCGGAGCAATTAGGTAATTGCTCAAAGTCTAAGAGCAAGTGCCCAGATCGGTCTTTCCATCGATTCCCGGAGGACCCTGAAAGATACCTTACCTTAGATGATCGGGACTTTATAAGGCACGCCAGGTGCCTGTCTTGCCCGCACTCATCGAGCTTGGGACATGTTGTGTGGCGGAAAACTAAGTCGGTGCACTATATATATATATATATATATATATATATATATATATATATATATATATATATATATATATATATATATATATACCCTGACCAGGACTTGTCTATGTTATTCTTAAAGGAATTAATAGATGGAGACTCCACTACCCATGCTTGATTAAGATGACTATCCAAGATGATTAAGTAACGGCGAGCACAAATTGCTAATAGTTCTGGATTGTCTACTTGCTCAGGACGCTGGCTCCCATCTGCTCCGCAAGACGGCCCTCACCTGCTCGGGACGTTGGCTCTCACCTGACTGAGACGCTCGCTCTCACTTGCTCGCACGGTGGCTCTCACAGGATGCTGGCTCTCAGGTGCTCAGGATGCTGCCTTTCACCTGCTGGGGGCGACGTCTCATCCGCTCGGGACGCTGGCTCTCGCATGCTCGGGTTGGTGGCTCTCACCTGTCCAGGACGCTGCCTCTCACCTGCCCAGGACGCTCGCTTTCACCTGCTCGGGACGCTGACTCTCACCTATTCGGGACGCCGACTCTCGTCTGTTCGGGACGCTGACTCGTCCGCTCAATTAAAACACGGGGATTGTATTTGGACTTGCCAATAATACCACCCATTTTTTTAAAAGAAACATATGTATATACATTGGCGGACACAGGGGGATTCCAGCCATGGAACTCCTAAAGCGCTCAAGGGGGACAAATTATCTTCTGGGGCCCCCATGAAAGGCCGGATAAATTTTTGAAAAAGGTGTTTGCACTAGGTCTGTCGAGCAAAAAATATTCGGTCCCACCCCCACCCCCTCCCCCAGAAGAGCGACCATGTATTGGAGAGGTAGCTTAATTACTATGGTATGTCGAACACCCAAGTTGCACATCCCACCCCCTCTGCCCCCGGACTAGGAGGAGAGGTAAACATGGGTTTAGGCGCCCCCAAAACTCTGATCTGCGTCCGTCCCTGTATGTATGTACATATATATATATATATATATATATATATATATATATATATATATATATGTGTGTGTGTGTGTGTGTGTGTAACAAAATTGCTGAATACGTTTTGAGTTTCTTCCATATGTCTCGTTCTCTTCCTGTTTCAGATAATTGGTTCATTCACAACTATATTATCACAGTAACTTTAAGCGGCATTAAGATCGAAGAATGAAATGATATTGCCGCCCCCGGTAGCTCTGTTGGTTGAACGTTGGGCCTCCGGACCGTTGCGCAGAAAACCGTGATGTGGCAGTGCATTGATGCAGGCTTTGGATTGAATCCTCTGAAATCTGAGAGCTTGATCGGGATGAGGCACTAGCCGCTTTACCCTTGGATCTGACCATGTGCCATAAAATATTTTATCATTTCTGTCCTTTGAACCACGTAACTGATATTTTTAGTGAAAAAAGCGCCTCGAGCCCATATGGTCACCGCAGTGGCGGTGCGCTCTGTCCTTATCATATCAACTTCTCTCAATAGATGGCGCGTCGAACAATGGGGTACGCTGATAACAATGGAAAGTGGGCGGAGCTTCCAATCCAGTCGTACGTGATCCATGGTTGAATGTTGTTGAAGAGATTGAAGCCATTTACATTTTATTCACGACATAACGCACAGACGTAGGTAATTTGAAATACTGTTGAGTATTTTTTTAGAGAGAGAATGCAATTGAAACAGTGGGTTTGGTAGGGACGGCCATTTCCAATCGCCAACTCCAGAGTTATCTTTTCAATCAAGCTTTTGTTTTTATGTCTTCCAGTATCTATATACAAAAAACGTTTTTTTCTTCAATTCAAAGTGGTATTGACCCCAGTACCCACCATTTTTGGGTTGTATTTCGGTTGTGTCACTGAGTTGCTTTGTAATTAAGTGAATGAATGGGAATTACATCTGAAAATGTTGTTTCCAAAGAATGGAACTTAGTGCGAGCTGTGTTCTGTGCTGTGTGTGCAACATTATTTTTTCTCTTTCATCTAGTTGAATTTATACTTTTCTCATCTCATAAAGTTGGAATATTGCATCAAGGAGGCAATGATATGCTGGGCCCCGTTTCATAAAAGTTGTAGAAATGCGGCGTGTTTTACACCAAATTCGCCTGCAAAGTTACGCCTACTCAGAATCACGTTTCACAAAGAGCGGTGACATTCACGCGAAAGCGGCGTAGATATCAAATGCAGCGTGAATTACGCCCAATTCCAGAATGGATTTACCCCTTTAAAATATGGCGTGTAACTGCTTTATTAACATGAAAAATCGCATATTTATTTTTCAATAAATTATTTGAATGAAAATTATTGTACTTATTTGCTCTTATTCGATTTGTAAGTTTCTAATGCACTTTTACAAGTACTGCAGCGGAAGATGTACTATCAGCTGATACAATAAAAATATGACGGATTTTTTTGGCCGTACCTCATTGTTTTAGGTAGTTACTCAAGAGGGCTCTAAAAAGGTTATTGTATTGTTGTGCGAGTGTAGTTCGGGTGGAATTCGAGGTGAATTGTGTTTACTAATCATGAGTGAACTGTGAAAGGTCGGTCTGTGAACCTTATAATTTCATGAAACTGGGAAAGGAATAGTGAGTAAACATTTTTGAAGAATAAGTAGATCAAGATGCCGGTACTTAGGTACCTACCTAGGTATATCATCATTTTTGCCAGGGGACTCAGTAGAGATACTTGGATTTTGTTGGTGACAGGCACCTTAAATTGAATTTTTACCCTCCATAGACTCCATGTAACACTTTGTGAGTGTCTGCCTATCTAGGGTTCTGTCCTCACTAGACTGTAAAATAACAGTAACGGCAGAAAGTCAAAGTAAAAATCAATGTCAGCTTTCCTGTGTATTTTGATTTGCATCAATAGCTATCATCATTTTTGGCATACCAAATGGCCATAGAAATCTTCATATCAGCACAATTTGGCATGTGCAACTTGCACTTCATACCTGTGCAAGGAAGAACTTGCACACCTTTTTATTTGAGTTTATTTTACATTCATGACTCTTTTTGTCCTTCACTACACTACATAATTTTGCTTCAGATTCAGAATTCCATAAGAAATTATATATTTTTCATGTTTTGCTTCATTGTCTGATAGATGTTACGCTGCTATATCTTGCGTAGCTTTTCAGGCGTGTTTTACATATTCAACGTACATGTTGTCTGCTATATGAAACAATATTGGCAATATTCTACGCTGAATTCCAGTACAGAGTAGTTTAGAGCAGCGTGACTTTGCAAGAAGTTGTATTTTACGCTGCATTTTTGTGAAACAAGATTGTGGTGTATTATTCACTTTCTACTCTGCATTATGTTACTTCTACGCTATAAGCATAAGTTACGCCTTTTATGAAACAGGGCCCTGGAAAGTCACAGTTATATTTTATCTCTTATCGTAGTTTTTGATGAAATGTGGAAACCATTATCATGAATTTTTCTTTATTCAGACTGGCTCTGGTCCTGGCAAAGTCCCGGCGTCTAGCCTTTGGTTCCTGCTTTAGTCCCGCCGGACCAAACTTGGTCCCCGGCTGCCGGGACAGTGGGACCAAAAAGTCCCACCTCTAATTATTGACCGTGGGGAAAGATTGGTTGTGGGGAAAGATTGATAGTGAGGAAAAATTGAGCGAGGAGAAGAACTGATCGAGGGGAAAATATTATTTGTGGAACATATGAACGACACCCGAGCGAACGTGTTTTGGATACCGTCAAATCAATACGAACACAAAATGACACCATAGATACATTTAAAATATACTTTTTATTAGCTGTTTTATTCTGCCATGCAGAACGCATACTAGTATGCGGCACACATGCACAGTATGGTATCTTGTACCCTAAGATACTGTACTGCGTGTGAGTGCGTCATACTATTATGCGTTCTGCCGGAAGAATAACACAGCTATTGTGTTGAAATTTATCAATTTGGGTACTATATTATCTCTGAAGCATCGTCGTTAGGCGTCGCATGTATGCTGCCTGCAAGCATTTTGTTTCCTTTATTACGTGAAGGCACTAAATTTAACCAGGACTTTCACTTAGGAGAGTGCAGTAGTGTTTTTCTCCTTTTGCAATTGGCAGTTAACTGATATGGACTTATTGTTGCCTAAGACAATGATTGGCGCCCTTAAAGGGAATGTGGCACCTTCACAACGTGATTTTAACTGAGATAGTCAAGTTGTAAAGCAGGGCGGAAAACCCGGTACTCCATATTTCATTTGTCTTGGAACTCGATATTTCCGTAGAAAAAAGTAAAACCTACCGGGCACCAGCCCCCCTCAGCCCCCGCCGCCGGTGGCCATTGTTGCGAGCTGCTGGTGTGACGACATATGCTGATATTACTATGAGCATCAGCCAATTGAAGCCCTTGCAGCGTTGCAAGTATGGTAGTGGTTGCCAGATCGTGACATCATCCACAGGCTGATATTTATTTCTTTTTCTAGGAGTATCTTTAAAAACAAAATGTTGAGCTTATTGTACATTTTTCAGAGAACTCATGAGTGGTTTTTATTATTTTTGGCTAAAAGTATGCCTACTTTCACTAAATTCCAGGAATCGACCAAGGTGCCAAGCCGTGTTATTCTGCCGGCAGAACGCATAATAGTATGCCACACTCATGTGCAGTACAGTATCTTAGAGCACAAGATACTGTACTGTGCATGCGTGCGGCATACTAGTATGCATTCTGCACAACAGAATAACACGGCTAATGATAGGGCAGCATACTAGGTGTCACCCTGATCATGGATTGGCTCAGACTATTTTCACCATTTGGCTTAATCTTACCATACCATAGTTCACATTGTTCAATTCACCATTGTAAGAGGACATCAATAACATAGGCTCCATGGCCAAATCATTGACTGTGGTGCCATGGTGTCCGGCGGTCTTGGTTGATCGTGATAGTCAAGACTGGGTGGTTTTCACCTTGTGTGGTCTCTATCAGTCATTAACTTTCTTAACTTTCTTACATATTTGCACTCAACATGATGTCGTTTTCTTATATCCCACTCATCCACACTAACAAGTCAATATTCTCCACCCAGACTCTCACACTTGCCTATTCACAATGTGTCCGCACCAGTGCCTGCCCGAGCATTACTGCTTAAAGGGAATGTGGCACCTTCACAACATGATTTTAACTGAGATAGCCAAGTTGTAAAGCAGGTCGGAAAACCCAGTACTCCATATTTCATTTGTCTTGGAACTCGATATTTCCGTAGAAAAAAGCTAAAACCTACCTGACACCAGCCCCCCTCAGCCCCCCGTCGCCGGCGGCCATTGTTGTGAGCTACTGGTGTGACTACATATGCTGACGTCACGATGAGCATCAGCCAATCGAAGCCCTTGAAGCGTTTCAAGTATGGTAGTGGTTGCCAGATCGTGATAGCATCCACAGTCTGATATTTATTTATTTTTCCAGAGGAGTATTTTTAAAAACCAAATATTGAGCTTATTGTACATTTTTCAGAGAAATCATGAGTGGTTTCATTATTTTTTACTAAAAGTACACCTAATTACACTAAATTCCAGGATTCGACCAAGGTGCCACATTCCCTTTAAGAGGCCTCACACTGAATGGGCGGTCACGGTTGCCAGATACACAGCGCCTGTTGTAATGGCAGAGTTCTGGCGTCCGTTGGCCGTTATGCGCCGACCCCGCATCACCCGGCTCCTGCTACCCAGCTCCACTCTTGCCCAATAGACCTCCACTCACGCCCTGGCTCCCCCCTGTCGCGCGTGTGGACATTGTAGGAGTGGCCGAAGGCGGTCACAGGTGCAAGATGCACGGGGCCTGTCACATGTTGGACTTGTGGCGTCCGTTCAGACGTTTTCATCCTTGTGACTGTAGTGTGATCTGAATATACATGTATGGATTCAATTACAATCTGGGCCGGGCTGCCAGTCGAGTTCATCAAGGCCTATTTCGCTAGCACTATAGCACAGTCTGTGATATCTTGCTGGTGAAATTGAAATTGTACTTTAAGGACTCAATTACCATCCCAATCTCTGGTATCATCTGGATCATATTTTGGTGATGGAAACTAAGCTGAAATTGCAGTTGAGTTAGCATTGATGAAAAGAGACATTTTCAGCCTGTAGTTTTCAACTCCTGATCTTGATCATTGGCTTGAGATAGATTGGTTAAGGGTTGGCTCAGATCATAAGAAGATGGTCATGCCTTACAATTGTGAATCCTATTCATTGAGTCATTAGAAAAACTTGCATAACTTTAATCCTGTGGAGCCATCCTAGACCTCTGCCAACCATAATGTTGACCTGACCTTAGTATGGATTTGTTTATGTAAATTTGTCTTATTGAGAGCTATTGAATGCCACTATAGATTTGCTCTTGCTTCATTAGAAACTGAGACAAGTCATAGTAGGTACTCTCCCTACATAGAAAATTATGGCAGAAATCCCATCATACCTTTTTTAAGGGTCATTTGAGTAGGCTAAGACCAGTTGGAGACAGGGTTCCCTAGAACTTTGTGCTTTTCACATATGTTTGTCTAGTGTAAGCTCAGAATTATCATTTGACTACAATTTTCACTGATGCTAGAAATTGTTTGCCGCAGCAGAAGAAAAAAATTAGTAAAGGTCAGTCTACACTGCTCGTTTTTTACATTTCCATTTTTTGGCCATTTCCCTTTTTAATGACGGTTTTCGCTTTTTAACCACGTTTTTCACCTTGTCGTTTTTGTACTTTTTCGTTTCTTCGTTTTGACAAGGTGTATACTGGCCTGTCTCCTCGAATCCTGGATGTAAAATACACTAGATTATATGTTACACCTGATTCTGATACCCTTCACCAGAATCAGGTAGTTCAAATCACAAATTCTCAGTCATAGTGTAGCCAGACCTCAAATATATACCTTTGTATATATATATATATATATATATATATATATATATATATATATATATATATATATATATAAGAAAATGTTGGCAGTAATCTTTCTTTTATAAATGTTAGGTTAAAAACGACGGCATATTTCAGCTTTATGTTCTTCTTCTGTTGTTTCTCTTTTCTCCGTACCTACCACTCTTCTTTTATCAGTTTCCAAAAAAATGTAGGTTTCCTAGGTTCATTTACGACGTTTCGGTGATAAATACATCCACCATCATCAGACATTAATATGTTTATACACAGGCTTTACAAATTACAACTTCAATATTATAAAAAGGTAAAAGACGGAGACTAAAACCTATGTTTATATGGTCAAGAATTCGATAATTATAAGTGAAAATATTGAACGCTTGTTGCGTCAGATAATTCATGATTGATCGTGCTGTTTCATATGGAAGACTTCTCGTGTAGATATACATAGAGAGATTACAATCTAAGGAGCTCGCGGTGTAGTACCGAAGTATACCACCCCCTTAACCCAAATGAATGCTGCTAAGGGTTATTATGCTGTAATGATCAGCTGGTTGTTCATGCTGGGATTTCGGTCCATAGTTAAGGCAGCTTCGAGAATTTGCAGTCTTTTCCTGTTGTTTTCCTTTGCTAAGATTGTGGTGTTGCTGTTTGAGGTCCTGTCTGGTGCGTTGGCATTGGTGTTTCTGTTTGGTATGTAGCAGTGGACCACCGCCTTGTAGGTGGCAGGTGAGTCTCCGAGAGAGTGTAGTTGTTGTGTGTCCTATATAGCTAGACGTGGACTGGAGCTTGCAGTCTCCATATGGGCATTTATACTGATATACCACGTTGGTAGCTTTTAGGAGCTTGTCTTTGTTGTTTTTTTAGTTGTTGCACATTATAAGGTGGGCGGTCTTAGCAGACTTGTAGTATATGATTGTTTTGATGTTGTATCCTTCTTTCGGCTTGATGTTCCTTTTTAAAATATTCTTCAGGGCTGTTTCGTCTTCTTTGTGTGCCACGGTCATTTGGTTTTTTATAAAACAGTCTGTGAGTCGTATTTTCTGGTATGGCGGTCTTTTTGTTTTGGACGTCATGTGCATGGTTTGGATGGAACTTGTCCAATGCAGTTTTGATTTCCGCATCGATGTCATGACACGTTTAGCTGTTGTTCACGAGCATTTGCTTTACGTGACTGAGTTCTTTGTGGATAAGTTCCCAGCTGCTGCAGGTGTTTATAGCTCTTCTTACATAGGTGCGGATCACGCCCCGTCGATACCTGTCGGGGCACGCACTGAGGGCGTTCATGCATTGTCCTGTGTTTGTCTCCTTCCTGTGTACACTTTTGATAAATTTTCCTGTGCTGGCATCCACATTTACGTCGAGGAAATGCAGCTTTCTTTGATTTTCAAGTTCATAGGTGAACTGGAGAACTGATTATTCCTCTAAGATGTCCTTAAGCTGCTTCAAATTCTCTTCACCTTCGACTTCCAAGTAGATGTCATCCACATATCGCATGAAAATATGTGGTTTTTGCTCCAGTTTTTCTATTGCTTTATCTTCTACATGGCACATATATGAGTAAGCGAATAGGACTCCCCAGCGGGGAGCCGATGACTGCTCCATCAATCTGTTTGAATAGTCTCTACCTGGGCATCGGAATGGCGCCTCCGTTGTGCATACTTAAAGCATTTCCCTGAGGATTTTTCGAGGGAGTTTGCTTGGTGGTGGAAGATGGTCATGGTTATATACATAGTCCAATATAATATCTATAGTTTCGTTTACCGGAACGTTTGTGAACAAACTTTCAACATCCAACGAGGCGATGATGCCTTGTGGCTTGTGAGATCTCAAATTTTCAAGGAATTCATCCGTGGACTTGATCGTGTATTTCTCAGGTATGACTGAGGTCAGAAGGGTGTTCAGGTGTTTTGCAAGTTGGTAGGTGGGTGTTGGTATTTGTGAACTTATGGGCCTTAATGGATTTTTGAGCTTATGTGTTTTCACCGTACCGTAGAGGTAGCCTGGCTCGAATTGTGACAACTTTTTCGAAGTGAAGGCCATCTACCACAGCGTTAGCGGTTTCGATAATCATATTTACTTTTTTCTTGAGAGGTTCTGTTGGATCCCTAGTGATTCTCTTGAACTTGGTTTAATCTGCTAGTATATCATTGATTTTGCTTACATATTCTTCACGGTCTAATACGAAGTAGCTTGAGGATTTATCGGCCTTACGGATAATAACGTCTGTGGATAATACCACCTATCAACTTGCAAAACGACTGAACACCCTTCTGACTTCATTCCCTCGTCATCCCACCTTCTCCCTGAATTGACCTTGTGGGCCACTAAACTGCGCTCCCCAAGCCATGGATGGATTCGGGATTTCCAATTGGGGGTCGGAGAGCACCCGGTCAGGGGGCGCCATACGGACCTATGGGCGCCAGTTTTGGACGACGCAATTTATCAAGGGCGCTAATCATATAACCATGATGCAGATACTTGCGTCCCTGGGGAGTGCGAGCGTCCTTTCAGGGAGCGCCATCAATCTTGCAGGGGTGCCAAGGCCCGATCAGAGGAGGGCGAAAGTGCCCCTTTGCCCCCTCCCCTAGATCCGCCTATGCCAGCCAGAATGCAGATGCGACTTGCGATGCGATCACATCCCCAACATCAGCGTACCATACATACCATCTGAGTGCAATATCGACCCATCACTCGTTGATGGCTTCCCCAAATATTTGAGTGCCTATTGATAATGCATAGGCGGAGGCTGATGTGTGTTGTTGATTTGTGATGTTGAAGCCTCTAGCCCGCCCCCTCCCCAAATGAAGCCCGACTGTTTCTGTGCATGTCTGTTGCCAAATGCCACAATTAGGTCTTCCTGGCATACGAAATACCCCACACCGACGCCTACTACTCCAGTAAATATTACAACAGTTTCCCCAAACTCATAAACAGTGATCTGAAAGCGAAAAAAACGAAATAAAGTTCAAATATTTAAAGTTAATCGTTTTAAGCTTTCTTGCTTTTTAACTATGTTTTATCGTTTCATAAGAACGTTTTTTCGTTGTTTAATGACGTTTTTTAGCTTTCTCATGTTGCGCAATGCATTTCAAAGGCGTAAACTTGTTTTGCAGAGACCAAAAATCGAAAAACGTCCTTCGTCACTTAAAGGATCCAAGTGAAAACTCAGTGCATTCAAATGTCATCAATTTTATCTTTACATGTCTCCCCTAGTCGAATGCAGAGGGGATTGGTTGCTTTTAGTGCAAGGTTACTGCCAGACCCTACTTACTCGCAAACTAACATTTCATCTTCATTTCCAGGAGAAAAGAATCAACCACTTATCTTTTCTTGAGGTCAAACACCTTGTTTGGAAAGGAATACCCAGAAAAATGTGTGGCGGATTTACATGTTCAAAAAATGCTCTTATAGCACTTAATGTTGTTTACGTGGTGAGTATGTGTGTTGGTGTGCCTGTTAAGATGTGATGGCTATCATTATTTGAATTGGTTATTTTAAGCGGATGTAGGATAATTCTTAGGATTTATAAATCTTAGCCTATGAGCCACTGGTTCTGTTACTGCGGTCTAGTCAGTGTACCAGTGGGCTTTGCTCAGAGGGCTGTTGCCACCACTAAAAACCTGCAGGGGACCACCATGTAGAAGATGGAGGTTTACGCTGCTGCAGGCGTCACACACCCAGAGGTGCTGTGCCGTGTGTACCCAGGGGTACAGGTGCCCTTGTGTGTCCCCTCCCCTCCCCCAATATGTACCCTGCCATTTTGTGATCGACCGCAAACACAAAATGTTTCACTCGTAGATTAGTTTCCCGACAACGAATTTTGTGCTACGGTGCTGAGTGTAAAATTCATATTGGAAAATATAGTGGGTGAGTAGAAAATTAAACATTTACAATGCTGTGAGAATCAACTGAACCTTTGCTGAAGCCCTTATTTAAGATTCGGGGAGAAATGTGTCGTTTAAAGTTGCCTTGCTACCATATTTTTGTCAATTTCATATACACCAGAATCATTGAATTCTGCTAGAAAAGCTCCACTTGAAGTGAGCACACCTTGTGGGGTTCCCTGCTTGGCTAGTGGATTTTTTTTTCAATAAGACGGGAGTGGAAAATTCAGCTTTCCAATATGTCGGTCTCCACCCTGCCCCCTGGGATTTGGAAAGATGTGCTAGATAAGAAGAACCTGCCAGAACCGGAATCTTGGGTACCTGCGTCTCACCCATCCGGCGCTTGACTGTGTGTGACTGTGTCCGTTCGTGGATTTATTTACCGCACTGGCAACCATGATCGGTGATTTGGCCCATATACTGATTTTACATGACTCGAAATGCAATACCATTGTATTTTTTATTAATTTTGTCTTTTCGCTGTCACTTCTGCGTTTGGCGTCGTATGGCTGGAGGTTCGCCCTGTTGTAGGTAACAGTTCGGTCTATCGCTGGGCAGGTGGTGGCGTTTCTGTTGATCGGCGTCGCTGCCTACGGCGAGACTGCCAGCATCATCAAGAGCCTGCCGGTAGTGGGTGGTATCGTCGCCTGTGGCGTGCTCCTGTTCCTGGTGGCCGGACTGGGACTGGTGGGCGCTGCCAAACACCACCAGGTCAGCGATGCATCACTGTAGACTTGTGAAGTGCCCTATTGGCACAAGGTCTAGTGTGTCTGAGTGTGTGCAACTTGCTAGCTAGGGCTAACTGTATTTAATTGTTAGTAAAGTTGATTTTTGATCCCATGGATGCTATTTAAAGGAAGATGGAAATATATCAAAATATGAATAGTAAGCAACCTTTCTCGTGCTGTTTGCAGGTTCTCCTGTTCTTCTACATGCTGGTGTTGTTCCTGCTGTTCTTGATCCAGTTCAGCATCGCCTGCGCCTGCCTGGCGGTGAAGCCGGACCAGCAGGCGACGCTGGTGGAGGAGGCCTGGCAGATATCCAGCCCCGACGTCCAGGCCGACGCCCAGAACAACTTCGAATGCTGTGGCCTCCACACCACCAACAGCACCGCCATGTTTCACCCTGCATGTCCCAAGGTGAGCCGCTTCGACTACGGACTGCGTCTATAAAATGAAATATTGCCTTGCGTACGCGCGAGTTTCCAAGTTTAAATTGTGCCCGCTTTCATTTTTCTTGATGGGTACCGCTATTTCAATATTTTAAGGGTGCGTTATCAATGTTAACCCTATGGGAGCATATTTCGTGAAATATCTCGTAAAGTAATGTGGCTATCGTCGTGATTTTTTCACCAGAAGTAGATAACAAGTGTATCCTTACGGCAGTTGCTTTTCAGGCCTGTTGCATTTCTAGTTTTTGTACAATTTGACTTTCTTTTTTAAATTTCCCAAACTTAAAGTTTGAATAACTTTTTACAAAATATAATCATTGAAATAGTGTGGGTGGGCCGATGTTCTAGGAGCCAGTCTCCACAACTCTGTTGTTGTACTTTTTTAATTTTTGCCTTATAAGAAAGATATGAGAAGCTGAAATTTGAAAGCGTTTTCCAAAAATTCAGGGTAAAAATCGGAAAAACGGAAACAACAGAGTTTTGCGGCTATCTCCTCTTTACAATTTCCATACAGAATCAAAACCAAAAAGGTTCAGTGAAAAAGTTTTTTCAAGTTTTATAAAACTTTCCCAATAGATGGATGGCACTGGCAGTACCGGATTCGCATGAGTGGCCGCTGTGGTAGGTCTGTTCATTCATGCTTTGGTGAATGGGACGGGAGCAGTGGCATAGCCAGAAATTCATCAAGGTAGTTGATAGCAGAGAATCTGCAGTTTGAAGTCAAAGTGAATAAATTCACGAACGTGGATAGGAAATATTGAGCAAAAGGAGAGCCTATAGCCTGGTCACCCCTGGTCACGCCACTGGCACACGGACACCTGTTTACCGGCGTGACCGGTACCTCTGCGCCCCGGGCGCGCGCCAGTCACGTGGCAGCCGACTGGGGACATGATCCAGCTGCTCAGGCCCTGCTGAGTGGACAAGGACGTCTCATTGAGCAGTGCCGGATCTAGCCGGTCGGTTTGGGGGGCAAGCCAAAGTCGCAACAAAAAAACGTCACGCTGTGGAAAATTTGGCTGCAATATAACTTGACGGTAACTTTTGGGGATATCCAAGGCGAAAGGCAAACAAAACCGTGACGTGGTGAAAAATATACGCACAAGATGGTTGGTTTTTGTTATCCATAGCCCAATGTTTACACTAAAGTTGACTGGTTCTGTTTGAAGTTTAGAGTTAACACGCGCATTGACTGGGGTCTGAGCCACCTTCGCATTGACGGGGGGGCGGGTACCCGCCCCCCTTAAGATCTCGAGAACCACGGTAGGTAGCGAAAAACGGTAAACGGAGTTGGGCTGCCCATCCACTTCTCCATCGAAAACATTTGAACCATTTTTTGTCAGGTCACATTTAAGGTCACGAGAGGTCAAAACATGCCCGTCATAGGGATAACATGTAAAATTAAGTTTTTTCGGGCATTACATCTGAACAAGTTAAGATAGAGCAAAACGACTTGAACTATATGAATCCTCTTAGCAAGCCGAATCGAATGATATATAATTTGACCTTGCTAGGTCAAATCAAGGATTTGACCTGACCTGAGGTCAGGTCAGGGTCAAATTATATAAAATGCATATCATTAGAACTGCAAAGCCCAGGCGAGTCTAATGCAGCTAAAATAAATGCTCTATCACCATCCGTTACTGAGTTATTCCGTAAAAACCATTTTTCCCATGTATTTCCAATGGAGAGGTCATGCCTTGTACCTGACCTTAGGTCATCGATATCAAAAATACCGGAACATATGTTAGAGAACCCGGTGAAACCATTATGGGATATGAGTTTCAATCGGATAAGTTCACCCCTGCTCTGACTTATGCTATCTTAAACTTTTTTTGAGGTCGGGTCACTTGACCTGTACTGGTGACCTGACCCAGTGACCCAAAATAGGTTTTGCGCTAGGGTGTCGAGTGGAAAATTCAGCTCGGAATGTATGGCGAGTGAGTGGAATATTCCCCTCAAAATGTATAGCGGAGAAAAATTTTCCAATTTGGGTACTCAGGTGGTAAACTATCAGAGCCCTTGTTTGAACTGAGGGATGGATATTTCCTTTAATTTTCTCAAAGTAAATATTTTAAATCGTCCCCAAGCTGCATTGTTTGACCATTACCATGTGAAAAATTTGGGTTAAGCAGGTAAATATTTACCAACTGAAACCCCTGATGCAGTCTCCAATTTTTTAAGGAATTGGTGAATTGCCACAAATAAAAAACATTTTGGGGGCCTCTGAGACCAACCCTCGGGGAAAGAACTCTGGGAGCCACAAAGACTAACATTTGTGGGATGAAGATAAACTCTTGGGGGGCTTCCCTAGACCAACTCTTGTACCCCTCCTCTCCTCTCCCACACGATCAGCTCATGGGACCCTGAGGGCCCCTGAGACGAAATATCGGGGGCCACCTTAGACCAACTCTGCAGAGGGGCTCCGAGACCGGCAGGTGGTGAAAAATGAAAAGGGATTTTTTCATGCAATACCTAGTGTCAAAATTAATTATCTAACCACACACTGTACAGTTTTTCTGTCCGGGACAACGCCCCTCCTATACCTATAGATACCGGAATTTTGGAGGCCACTTCTGACCTCAATCACTGCACCTCGCATACACCTATGCTAGGGCCCAGTAGCGCCTTGGTTTACACTTAACTAACCCAGACGAAACTACAAACTTTCTTTCATGGCAATAAACTCTTCCAGACTCTTGCTAAAAGTTTCTTTTCTTTACCTGTCAATTCCCCTGCTCTTCTTCACATCTACTCACCTTCATATGAATATGCTGCTTTCTATCAATCTAATCGAAACTACAGCCTTCTTTCTCTCGTTTCTTCCTTTCGTCTACAATCAGCCAGGCGCGGCGGGTTGCGACAGCGTCAGAGCGACTACTACTTTAAATTTCTGATCGCCTGCCGCTTGCTGGTCGCATGAGCCACATAATTTGCATTTCAAAAATTGTTCTAAATTAATTTTCTAAATCCTTATAGACTAGAAAACTATACAACTAAAAGCACCCTAAGAGGAAGACTAATAATGTTTTGTCGATAACGAATAAGCAAGCGGGCTTTCAAAAGCCTAAAGATGCCGCTTTTATTTACTAGATGTAAAGGCGGCAATTTGGTAAGTCCACGCCGTAGACCAGCCATACAAAAAAGTGCCGATGTTTCAAGGGTAACTGGACGCATTCTTTTTGCCCAAAAAAATCATTTCATGAAAATGTAGAGTTTCAATGTATTCAAGTACCGTACACTTTTAGTTCAACTTAAATATCAGGGTATTTATGCCTAGGGTGTCGTAGGGTGTCGTGAGTGGATTTGGGTGTCACAGGGCGTGGACGCAGCAATGAAGGGCTGATATGGATACAAAATATTTTCTTCGCAATAAATGGTCAATTTTCTACCATACAATGTCAAAAAAATATGCTGCTTAGCATAAAGATTTCAAGATAATTGCTGTTAACAACAATATGATCAAAAATGGTTTTTCACTATTCTCGGTACCAGAAATGCAAAAACAATTTTTCAAGGACGTAAGCCTAGAAATCATGTGCACAGATAAACTGCTTTCCAGAAATATATCTTTCAAAGCGGTCAGCTCATTTTTTTGGCAACACAAGGCTAGGGTGTCTAATTTTCCACTCACCAATTTTGTGAGTGGTGGAATTTAGTGGCGGTGTTCACCCATTGGAACATTCTCCGGTGGGGCGGGGGGCACTGAGCGTCTTGCCCGCGCCAGAATCTCGATTCAGTTGTTCCACTGAAATCGGTGGAGATAAGGATGCCAGGTATAATTGGCCAGAAAAATAGACATCGCCAGATTTTCTTCCAGAAAAGCGAAAGAAGACCATAAAAGCCGAGTTAATTTGGCGATCTTCTAGTCGATTCTACTGCTCTCTTTTTCCAGTGGACGTTGGTAGAGGAGGCAATTGAACTGGCCTTTGTAGTAAGTATTGTTGAGTAAAATTCAATAGTAGTAAGTAGTATTGTTGGAATGGAGTGGAAAATTCAGCAAAAAGAATATAAAAGTGAGTGGAAAATTCTGCTTGACTGGGTGTCGTTCTGCACCCAGCACCCCAGGTTTTGGGACACTGACCTGACCTGAGATGACCTAACCTTAAAATTTTCACAGAAGTTGTAAAAATGATGAGGGAATAGGTATACCAAGTACGGCGGCGCTACGCGCCGCCGTTTTTCTACTGTCTCCGAAAAACCCGAGGGGGGCGGGTACCCGCCCCCGTCAATGCGCGTGTTAAAGGAACAAAAATCTTGCTTAAGAACTCAAGAGGAGTCGGGGCAAAACGGAGGTCGATCGCTGTGTGTGTGTGTGTGTGTGTGTGTGTGTGTGTGTGTGTGTGTGTGTGTGTGTGTGTGTGTGTGTGTGTGTGTGTGTGTGTGTGTGTGTGTGTGTGTGTGTGTGTGTGTGTGTGTGTGTGTGTGTGTGTGTGTGTGTGTGTGTGTGTGTGTGTGTGTGTGTGTGTGTGTGTGTGTGTGTGTGTGTGTGTGTGTGTGTGTGTGTGTGTGTGTGTGTGTGTGTGTGTGTGTGTGTGCGTGCGTGCGTGCGTGCGTGCGTGCGTGCGTGCGTGCGTGCGTGCGTGCGTGCGTGCGTGCGTGCGTGCGTGCGTGCGTGCGTGCGTGCGTGCGTGCGTGCGTGCGTGCGTGCGTGCGTGCGTGCGTGCGTGCGTGCGTGCGTGCGTGCGTGCGTGCGTGCGTGCGTGCGTGCGTGCGTGTGTGTGTGTGTGTGGGGGGGGCAAAAGCGTAGTTTATTCCGAGCTTTTCCGTTGGGGGGGTTTGAATTCCTTTTGCCCCTCCCTTCGGGACCCGCCACAGCCATAGAGTTTTCATGGACTTTGACTACCGTGTTTTCAAATTAAGTATTTGAAATGGGGAAATATGAAGGCATTGTAAAGAAAAACAATGGGATTGACCCTTACTAATATTACATGATCCCGGGCATCAAAACTGGTTCGGTTTTTACCGCCCCCACATTCAGTAATCTCAGCAAGGTGTTCTCTAATTGGATCGATAATCTAAGCAAGCGAGAGGTCAGCTACAATGATGTTTCAATGAGTTTTTATCTTTGAAACACTGGCAGTAATCTATAAGGGTGCCTCGTACCTCCTCGTGCCCAGAAGTGAAATCTAGCAGCTGATGTTCCATCATTTTAAGTCAGTCTAACAATTTTCTGTCCCTCAAAAACCATGATCAGTGCTTTTACAATCACCAAACTGAGCTTGAAAGCATCAGACATCACCCGACCAATTATCCAATCATGATTGATGATATTTCGGTAACTTCTGTATTCCATTACCCAGAGAAATAGAAACTTGTTTTATAAAACAATATTGTGGTAATGAGACGAAAATAGCTGATTCGGGCTTGCAAACGTTCCCCAGAAAAAAATATGTGGGAATTTTAGAATGACTAAACTACTGAGGAGAGAGAGAGAAAGGAGGGGGAGACAAAAAGTCAGACGGGAGTGTTTACCTGTACAGGGGAGCCTTGCTCAGGGGGGTGATTTTAGGTCGAAAACAGCCTAAGCTAGGCCATAGCAAAATTCGGATTTTTTAATGAGACTAGTGTTTTAAATCAAAACAATTATGTATTATTTTTGTGCTATAAAACACACCATGAATGGAATAAAAATTTTGAAATTGCGTAGGAGTAAGAAATTTGTACAACACTTTTCAGTTATCATACATTTGTATTTCCTAAGAAGCAGGGGCGCCGCTACGGAATTTTTGCAGGGGGACGGACCCAGGCTGCTGCTGACCGGGGGAGGCGAATTTTGAGCATATTCGGTACTTGAAAGCATTAATGACGATTGACCCAAAAATTTTGGGGGACATCCCCCTGGTTGGCCAACAGGGGAGACGCGTCCCCCCGCTTTCGGCGCCCATGCTTAGAGTCTCATTAAAAATGAATGGAGCTTTGCGAATTCTACCTGGATTTTTACTTTACGATTGCTGTCATTGTCTAATTATATGACTGACTAATAAATCATAGCATGATCAGAGGGACTGAGGATCATACTGAGCTGATGGCTACCACATGGTGTTATGTTTTAAACACCAAAATAGTCACTTATGTGAAGACCCTACTCCGTCACCGTCATGGATGCGGTTTTATGCCTATGCAACAATACCGGAAATCATGAATACCCCGATGTGATACTTGTTCCAATTGGTCCCATAGATCCGACGGGTGGAGTTTATTCTTCATGGCATTCAAAATAGATTCAACACAGCGTAGTAATTTGTAAAATGCATTCCTGCGTTCAATTCCTTGCTGTCACTCGGAAGCTCACTCCGTCTGGTGACCACATTTCAATCACGTCCTTTCTTTCAAGTCTTACATTCTCTTGTGGACCAGTGAGGGTAACTAAAAGGCTGAAATCACAAACAGAGCCTCTGCTGAGGCTAGGCCACTTCACTTCCAGCAAAAATTTATATTTCGTTTTTAACGGATTTGGCGGCACAGGGAATGTTCTAGTGTACTTAACTGGTAGCAAAAATGGGCCAGAGTCTGGTTAGCTTTCCGTTTTGCTGTGGAAAATGTAGTGTCAGAGTTGGAAGCTAAAGTTGTATGGCCCTTCTTACTTTCTGGCCAGTTGCGACCTGCCTGGCCGACGCTGGATGGCGCACACCGTTCTGCAACTGGACAATGTGAGCCTTCATGAATCTACTAACATATGAAATGTTGCTGAGTTGGTGTTTTGATAAGCAATATGACTTAATAGTTTGCACACTTTTGTTTAAAAATGCCCCCGAAAATTTTTCATTATGCGGTTCATTTTTGACATCCGTTCAAAATTTCGTCGCAATCAGGTCACCGTCTGCGGTCGAAAATCAGCCTGAAGTATATGTTTCATATTCGCAGCTCATAAAAATCTTACCGGAAAGCTACGTGGGTGTATTTTCCAAATAATATTGACAGAATAGAGCGTTCCAAGTATAATTAACCCTCGCCCCACCGGGGGCCATCGATGGCCCCCTAAGGTTTTCCCGAGATAGCAGAAAAACGACGAGGTGCAGCACCGCGGTTGAGGGCTCTACCTCTCACTGCATCATTTTCCCACCATCCCTGAAATTTTTTACCCCAGGTCACCCAAGTTCAGGTCACCAGACGAGGTCAACCAAGGTCATCTCACTTCACCTTTCACCACTCCTTCGGTAAACGTTAAGGAATAGGAGTCCCCTCCCTCACCTGAACCAAAGGCTGGGAATGAAAATGAGGTTTAACAGCCTAATTTGCGTGGCTCAGTGGATAACGTTCATGTCTTCTGAGCCATGGGCCCCGGGTTCAAATCCCGCCAGATCCTCTGAATAAACTGATCTGATTCATCAAATCCCTCCAACAGGATGAAAGTTGGCGCCGCGATGTTGGCGCCGCGTGTAAGTTCGTGTGTCTTTATATCCAAACCATTGTTAAGCGGAGGCGGTGCGAGTCTAACGGGGAGCGCCTGGCTGCAGTGGTGCTGCACCCCGAGCACGCCTGCCGACCAGTGCTGCATGGGAGACTCCCCCTGCAGCTGCCCCACCTGCTTTACCTACCTGAAGGACGCCGTTAACTCGGGCCTGAGCGTCAGCGGCGGAATCGGGCTCTTCTTCAGCTTCACAGAGGTCAGTCTGGTGGCATGGCCTGCACCCTCGGCCAACGCGTGCCGTGGCAGCTCAGAGCAGCCCGTTGTGTGCCTTGTGGACACCTACCCGAAACGGCCTCAGGAATGCTAATCTCCGGTGACGATTACGTTGTGTCGGCTCGAAGTATTTGACGGTTTTAAAACCAAAAGAATCCCCTCTCCCAGATCTGTTGTTTAGAATTTACCGAAAAAACTGCAGTAGAGAACAAAGTCATAAGTGGAAAGTGGACCGGCATCTCCAAGACGGGTTCGAAATCAGCCGGGAACCAGGCGATTTCTCGCTGGCGATGCCCGTCGTGACGCTGCTGGCATATCCCTGGCTAGGTGTGTTGCTCCCCGAGGCCGTTTCGACAGTTGCCTCTGTCCTACCAATAAAGAAATGGGAGATCAGTCGACGTACGAGTCGGTAGAGGGCTGCCAGCATTGACCAACGGGTGGCTTTCTGTCTAATCAGTGGAGCTTACAGAAAAGAAAAATAATTATTAGCGTGTCAGTAATGCCACAAACTCTATAAAGTCACGTCTGCCTGTTCCCCCGTCCGTGCGTTGTCACCACGTCAAGTCATTCCAACTGGTTTCGCACGTCACCCGCCCCTCACTGCTTCCACAAACCGTAGTGCACTTTGCCGCAGTATGGGCTTACTTTCCGTCTCGTTCTTTCTCGTACTGTCACTGGTCCTCCAACGACTCGACTGACCGCACCGAATGCTGATCTCTAACTCTCGGCAGTTCTTTGGCGTGTGGCTCACCGTTCGCTACCGTAATCAAAAAGATCCACGGGGCAACCCTAACGCGTTCCTTTAAACGGTTCGCCTCTTTTCGTCGTCAGGTATTGTCCCCTGTGTCGTGTTCTCTCAGAGTCGAGACTTTTTTCTGTAGTGGTCTTGGTTTTGTTTTCAGCAATTAATAGCGCTTGGAGCGTGCTTGGGCTGACAGGGTTCGTGTAGCGTTTTTTTCCTGTGAAAAGGTACCTCTGTGGAATGTACCATTCACGATACGGGATTACCGTATGGGCGTCCAAATGTGGACATTCTAGATTCTGCAGCAGATGATTGAAAACTTAATATCACTTTTGGCCGAAATTTCAACGTTCCGGAAGAATCATTGAGCGGAAGTTTCCCAAGCTTTCTCCTCGCGAACCCCTCTGCGGATTTTTTTTTGGCATTTCGGAGTGATAGCGAAGGCACTCAAGCTACTGTTTCCACTTCAAGGCTTGGCTTGTTTTGCATGTTTGAACATCTTTCAGCCAGCTGCACGAACTCACGGTTAAATAATTTTTCTTTAATTTCATTTCATTTCACTTCGCCCGTTTGCTATGCTGTGCTTTCCGGGTTCATTTCGTATTCGCGTCCTAATCGTGACATTTCGGTTGTTTGGGCATGCCTGGGATGATACGGTTTCACAATCTAAGATTGGATCTAAGGGTTTACTTTAATTGGCGGTGTTTTTGTGTATCGGCGGGTGAAATGCGGAACTATTTGGGAGTTGGCCCCTGCTACACGGATGCAGATTTTATGGGTTGTCACATCAGAGTAAGATTTGACTGTCGATCGACTTAAGCTTTGCTTAAATCAGAGCTGAGTCGACTTTCTTAACTTTATCTCAGTCACCCGATTGCTCCACCAAATGAGTTGAGTCATAGTCAGAGTCTCGAGGCCACGAGCCAGAGTTGAGTCGGCTCAGTATTTTCATACCCACATAACATTCAGTTAGAAAGAAACGTCTAGTAATATATTTCAAGCATTGTCATTGTTTGTTGGTGAACCAGCCTCCTCATAGCATCTTCTGGCGCCTGGTGTGAAGTCCATTAATCTACTCACGGAAGAGAGAGAGTTCCACGATATTGGAGAGATGAGATTGGAATAACCGAAAAATATATCTAGAATTTTGATCTTAAGAAACTTGAAATGGTCATATTTACTGCTTCCACAAGTACCGTCCTCCCAAAACATAAAGTATAAACCGATTAAGATCGTGTAATTGTTCATATCAACAAACACATACTTAAATTTGTACCGTTCTTCTTTCAGTACGACTATAATGGAAAATAGGTTCAGCAAACAAGTTATTATAAGATCCAGCAAAATATACACCATCCACCAAAAAAGTTCTCCCCTGCCACCGTGAATTATGGCATGCTCTCTGTAAGGAAGGTGTCATTATGTCATCAAAACTATCATTATGATGTGGGTTCTCCATAACGGCAAGACAGTGAGAATCTCTAGAAATGTTTCCGGCAACGGCGCTGCATATCGCTTTGCTCTCTATTAACCAACGACACCGTGTTTTGGTTATTTTACTCTGGTAAGTTAGTTCTCGGACACTGTCAAATGCAAAGTTCATTTTTTAGCGTCTTGAACCAAAGCTTCAGTATTTGAAGGTTTTTGCGGCCGAGATTTGAATTTTGTCCCTAAGTTTTGCTAAGTTCACTCATTTTCTATTTGTAAATATACTATTTAAGGTCAACTAATTTTTCAAAGTATACTATAAATTGCATTTCATTCCGTCAGAACGGTCAGTCTTTGGATTAGAAAAGTAAAATATTCCTGGTTGCATTTTCCGTCGTCGAATTTTAATTGTCTTGGAAGCTGTGGCCATTGTTAATCTTCTACACCATTTTGTATAGCCGATTAACGTTAGAAACGTACTTTTTAAGTCATGAATCAGAGTCAGAGTCGACTCACTTCTGGATGGGCTGAGTTAGAGTCAGCTCACCAGTTCCACGCCATGAGTTGAGTCAGTACCAGGGCCAGTCACTAAGCTGACAGTCCGATTTGAGTCGAGTAAAACAATGATACTGAGTCATCCGCACGCCCCCCCCACCCGGATGCCCTTCCGTGTACTCCACTGTTTCACCAAAGTGAACAGTAATTTGTAAATGGTAGTGCTCAACACTTAGAATGGAAAACAAGTGACTTAAGTTGCCTTATGTGTGCGAATCATTTATATGGCTACTCCCTGCTCCCGGTCGAGTTTGGCTGATTTTTTAACGGAGGGAAAGGTGCTGTGTTCCCCACCAAACCCATCTCCTGCGATTAGGTGCCGTTCATAAATTGTGTCACGCTCCGAGGGGGAGGGTAGGGGGTCGGCCGAAGCATGACGTGCCGTGACGTGGGTGAAGGGGTGACCAAACGTGACGCGATATTCCACGGTATGGTCTTTTCCCGTCGGCATTTTTTTTTGGGGGGAGTTATTTGTACTGTTAAATTGTGGTTTCATAAATTATACGCATTTATTTGAGAAAAATTAGGCGCACTGCACCTTTTGTATCGTGAAATCCCCTAATGTCCGAAATACAAACTTATCACCGCGCCCTATCTTTTTATATTACAACATCCAAAACATACATAAACAGGCTTTATTGTTTTCCATTTTTATCTTCCTAACAGAACCAGTCTAAAAAGTTGTAGGGTCATTTTTATTGAACATGGATTTGGCCTTATTCCTGCTGAAAACATTTCCAAAAAGCCCAATATGTCGTACTGTTCAAATTTCCTTTCCTACAGGTAAAAAAAGTCCCCATATCGACGTGTCGTCATGATCTCGTAATACTTATACCAGATTTAAATTTGTTTGCGGCAGAAATGTACGAATACAAATTAAATGTTTTTAGCCAAAAGGGGCTATTACCAACTAGCACTTCGAGTGACACCAATTTCTGCTACTTTGAATATGATAAAACATGGATCACGTTTTAAACTGGTCATTGAAGAAATTTACACGCATTTATAGTCGCAAGTACCAAGGCGCGCTTAGCATAATAATAATAATTTTGGATTATCGACGCACCAACTGCTAGGGTTGGTACCAACTCTTTCCCTGTTGGAAGGTTTTCTAGGGAGCCAGTTCGCACCTTGATTAGGGAAACCAACAGGTCACACGCTTGGCTTGTAGGTTTTAAAGATGTGGGATCCAAAACATAAATCCGCGCAGCCGAGATTCAGGATTCCGTCACTTTCCCAAGATCACCTCATACCACGTGAACCACTGGACGATAGGCGCCGATTTTTTCTTTTTCCTCCGCGAATGTTAAGTTCTGAAATAAATGAACTATCAACCAAGTTATTTCTTGGCACGCTCTATGACATGGCCATATCAGTTCAAATTCTATTATGAAGGTGCCACATTCCCTTGAATTACTGATTTTTCATCAAACAATCTAAAGCTGGTCGATATTTTCGGTGCTGAGGTAACTGTTATTAATATCAATATGAAACACAAATGATATCGCACAGTTTATACGAGGTAGTCAGGGTACATCTAATCTGCCAATGTAAAGTACGATTAGACTGTAGTTTGATTAGTCCTAAAGGCGAGAGGACGCTGTAGGGTCTTGGAGATATGGTATAGTTTTATTCAGAATTACTGTATTTTTAATATGTTAATTCTGGAAAAACTTGCTGTCATTTTACCTACTCATTCACTATTATATCAATATGGGCTACTGAACATTGGAGACTAATTGTTCATTATTGATGACTACGGGCACTGACAGACATGGGCTCTCTTTCTCGGGTGCTTTACCGCCCTCAGGGTCTCCCCTGGCGTGGAGCGCCTGTGTGGCGGAGCTCGGAAGCATGCCTCGGATCGGAATTTTGGGAGCCAAAAGGGCAAGAATCGCACAATACGTTTTCTTTGGAAAGCGATCAGAATCGACCCGACACGTAGAAGAAGGGGGCCTGGCACGTGCGCCTCAAAGGGATCATGACGGGGTCGGGGTTGGATGCTTTCGTGAGCTCGCTCAAAGGAAGAGGAGACTAAGAGGGCTCAATTTTATTGTACCTTATTTAGCTTCTTTAGACCAAATACTCAGCGTCAGGCCCAGGCATTCCCGCGAATATTGCTGTGAGGTGGTCAAGCGTGCGTGATCAGTATGTTCCGATTCGATTTTCCGCTGATGGTATTTGTGATTTCAGATTATTGGCTTTGTGCTGGCGTACCGCTACCGCAACCAGATGGACCCCAGTCGCGGCCAGATCATGGACTGAGGCCGCAGGCCGGCCCTATCCAGAGATTACAGTGCTGTGCGACGGGGAGCAGCTGGACAGGGGGATCTCAGATGTCTGGCGCCAGCCCGCCCAGCATCTGCCACGGACGGAGAGGCCAAACCATACTGCAATCATGGCACCATCTGATTCCCCGTTCTCTAGTTGGGATTGGACCATATGGTATGATTAAGTTGTTTGTGTTGTTGACTTTCACGCGCTCTCTGAGATTCGGAGCTGAAGCTTCAGAGTTGTTTTAATTTACAAGCCCTTGCGAAACCAGTACGAGTATCGCTGCCCTCGGTCGCAACTAGCAGCAGCAGCCACTAGTCATGCACTAGTTGAAACGTGTTTAATATGGTCAAGTGGATGCATAAACGTGGTGAAAATTACGGAAACGCCGCGGTGGTCCATGCGAAGTAAATATTTCCGGTAAGTCCGTTCATGTTCGACTGCGATCCCGAAAATTCCGGAAAGGCAAGGAGCCTGATATTTTGTGGAAAAAGTACCGACGGTGCTTAATATTTCTTTATACTGATCACAACCAGTGTTCATATGCATTTCCTTGCTCTAGCACTATCAATCGCACTTTGAAAGCAAGAAATACTCAGGCAGCCTCGACAACCAGAATATTGCAAAATTCGGCCCCGATGCGCATGCTTGCTGTATAGCTGCGAAAATAATTATCATAATACCCGTGTCGTCCACTTTTCAGGTAGGGCATCTATCCCTGAGTCGAATGTCTTTTATCGTTACAAAGCGCGCGGTGCGAACGATACAATATTCCATGGCGGTTTTACTAATAATTTTTTATAAAACAAAACTCAAAGAAGACGCCTCAATAGATCACTGGCTGCGTAGCATTACATGTATCGTATATCCATATTTTGAAGCCTACATGTGTATGTTCATAGAAAAGGTGTAAATTGACCGATCTCCTGGAATTGTGGATGCGCAATGTAACAAGACAGCGATGATATATTCGGGCACAGTCCTCCCTCAGAATCTTCATAAATGCAATTGCTCAAAGCAGTCCTGGGCCATGGTGGGAGAGTTCCTAACAAATTATATTAATTAATTAATTAACAACTTATCTACGGCAAACTTGTCTACCTGCTTCTCTGTGCCGCACTCCGAAATCTATCGATCTTTATGTTAAACCAAATCTCAAACACAACGAACGAGCAGCCGCGCGTTTGATAATGAGGCACATCTAGTAGTGAAAATAATTAATAATGTAGCCATTTATGTTTCTACACGGCGTGCAGGTGCAGGTATTCCACTCACACTTCTCAAACATTCGACATGGATAGGTCGAAGGCTGAAATGAGGATTTATCTCGTTAAATGTTCCCCGACGGAAAGTTGAGGGACATGCGCGAAGCAGCTCTCCGAGTTCACGTGTCAAAGAGTGTGCTGTTTCAGATGACTGATTGTAAGCCATTCCATTGCGGATATGGGACGACGCACAATGTAGTTATATGTGTTTAGTGTATTCTACGTCAAGATTTGGTTCGTTGGTTAGAGTCGGCGGTCGGGTGTTTATCAGAAACGGGCGCGTGCTTCCGCGGGCTCTTAGTCGGCAACAGCCTCCGTATCCTGGCGTGCCGTGATCAGCGTTAACTGTTATTCCGTATTTATTCGGCCGTTTTGTCGCTGGGCTAGTCTGCAGCATGCTCGGCAGCTAAAGGGACAGCTAGCTGCCCGCGGGGTTCGTGGGCGTTGCCGTTTTTAGGGTGTCGTGTATTTTCTGTTCAGTGCTGATCGCAATACCCTATCAAATACACATAGACTAAAAGTGGAATATGTTTTCATTCAAATTCACAGAAACGGATGTAAGTTTTCGGTCATTGTCGCCGTATCGCTTGGGTCCATGTCTGTCGGGCAAACACACTTTCTTCGTCTTGACACGAATTTATTATTCTCTGCAAAGGTAAATTATTCCACTCAAGCCAAGGTATGTTGGAATATAGGGCAAAAAAGAATTACGTGTCATTAATGCCCGGTACCATACAAAATACTGCTCCAAGGGATAGAGCATGTGGAGTGTGCACACGGTAAAGGCCATGCTCTTCGCAAGTTAAAAACCACATATTCAATTTTCGTAACTTAGGACTTCTAAAATGGCTGGCACCGTAACGAGGGGGGTTCGAACCGAGATACCTACGTGACAGCATACCGGAAAAACGTGCATATTCATCTCTGCCAGAACCCACCATTTTCTGTCGATCAGCATGTGTCCGAAGCGGAATCGTGCTCTTCCAAAATCCCCGCCATCGCCAAACGGCCATTGCCAGCCGAAAAAGCCAACGCCATAGGCCAAAGCCTCTTCGTCCTTTAACACGCGCATTGACGGGGGAGCGGGTACCCGCCCCCCTCGGGTGTTTCGGAGATAGTAGAAAAACGGCGGCGTGTAGCGCCGCCGTACTTGGCATACCTTTTCCCTCATCATTTTTACAACTTCTGTGAAAATTTTAAGGTTAAGTCATCTCAGGTCACGTCACCAGTACAGGTCAAGTGACCCGACCTCAAAAAAGTTTAAGATAGCAAAGTCGGAGTAGGGTGAACTTATCCGATTGAAACTCATATCACATAATGGCCGCACCGAGTTCTCCAAAATATTTTCCGGTATTTTTATTTCGATGACCTAAGGTCAGGTACGAGGCATGGCCTCTCCATTGGAAATACATGGGAAAAATGGTTTTTACCGAATAACTCAATAACGGATGGTGATAGAGCATTTATTTTAGCTGCATTAGACTCGCCTGGGCTTTTCGGTTTTAATGATATGCATTTTATATAATTTGACCCTGACCTGACCTCAGGTCAGGTCAAATCCTTGATTTGACCTAGCAAGGTCAAGTTATATATCATTCGATTCGGCTTGCTGCGAGGATTCATATAGTTCAAGTCGTTTTGCTCTATCTTTACTTGTTCAGATGTAATGGCCGAAAAACAGAATTTACATGTTATCCCTATGACGGCATGTTTTGGCCTCTCGTGACCTTAAATGTGACCTGACAAAAAATCGGTTCAAATGTTTTCGATGGAGAAGTGGATGGACAACTCAACGCCGTTTACCGTTTTTCGCTACCTAACGTGGTTCTCGAGATCTTATGGGGGCGGGTACCCGCCCCCCCCCGTCAATGCGAAAGTGGCTCAGACCCCGTCAATTGGCGTGTTAATAAGAACGCTCGTGAAGCGTTGCTGTTCCGTAAAAGAAGTTCTGAGAGAAACTAAATATAGAACCAAGTTTTCGGGTACATTTTACGCGACCATGCTCAGTTCAAGTTGCACGAAGGGGCCACATGCCCTTTAAAACTAAATATCGAAGGACTTTCAGTACGTAAAATAAAATGGGCTTTCAAATAAATCCGTGTTCAAGTAGAGCCTTCCAGATTTGGCACAATCTTGTTTAATTTCGTTCAAGTGTGATTTGTTGCAGGGAATGTGGCACCTGGGCGCAATTCCAGACTAGTTTTAGGGACAATTTGTATCCAAAATATTGAATTTGGCCTTAAGATGAAAAATACACAATAAGGCCAGAAAATCGCGGAAAACTCATTGCTAATGCTTATACTGCCTTCCTTGTGCAATAGGGTGTAGTGAATATGAAAAACTGTTTCAGATCAAAACTGTACCCTGTTTTTTCTTGTGTCAGGCTTTTCTGAACATACCTATGCCCATTTTATGTAGATAAAATTGAGGTTAAGGTCTAGCTTTTTTAATTCAAAACAGGTATGCAGGGGTGATGAAAGTGGACATGCAAATGCGTCATTAAGGTGATGTTACACAAGCATATCTCTGAGACGTGTTATTTTGGATGCTCCAAGACCTACCGGGGCTGAACATAAGAGTTACCAAGTAGAAGATGAAAAAATTATCATTCAGGGCAGTGGTGGATACAAGGGGGCGGGCTACAGGGCTGAAGCCCCCATTCGAAATGACACAATGCCTACAGTTAATACAAAGCCGGAGGCTGTTCCGAGGTAATAGTAGTAGCCCTTCCCGACATAATGTTCTGGATCCGCCACTGATTCGGGGTAATTCTGGTCAGTTCTTTCTTTAACCTAATAATCGTTTTATTCCTGTATTGCTTGGCTCCCTCTGCCTTTTCAAATGAGATGCTTCGTGTCTGCACTACATATTCATGTCTGCACTACATACGAAAGGTATATTTGGATAGGCTTTCAGAGTTAAATGACTTAGGACTTTCAGATAATGCTGATCTTTCATTTAAAATCATGGGGAACACTTCAGCTTTTCTTTGTCCCAGAGGGGCAGTTTTTCCTTGCACAACGTTGTTCCCATATCATTAGCTAACGTTAATAGGAATCATCAATTAAAGGGAACGTTGTTTTTGCTCACATGATTCTTGACCACAAATGGCGACTACTGCAAGAGCATGCAAGCATTTGTCGTTAATAGAAGTAATTGGCACGGCGGAGGATTAAAACGCAAGCTGCCATCCCACTAACAGGGGCGTCCTCAGACAAGCTCTGTTAACACGGGATTTAAACACGCAAAGCACAGGAGCTACATTTGCATGGAAAATCGCGCACATCATTGGACGAATGGTGATGGGAGTTTGGCTAACGATAAGTGAGTGCATGAAACCAGCCATCGTGAAAGATCTCGGAGTCGCAAACAGGGTGATGAGGCTTTGCCAACAGCTTGAGGAGGTCACCTATGGCGGAAAAGTTAAGGAAACTAACAGGCAGAATGGCCAGAATAAACAATCCAAGGCAAAGTTGAAAGCTAGTCTGGACAAGCTGCCCGACATATATCTATACGTCACTGCCCGATTTGTTAATGTGCTGACTGTGGTTGCCCATCAAGCTGCAAGCAAGCGACGTTACCTGCAGCTACCCAGGAGAAAGGAAAATCTCGGTGATGGAGTTGGGATTCATTCGGGACCGGTGAACAAAAAAGGAGAACGTGGAAAGCTCCAGGTTGGAGGAAAAGACAAAGCAACTTCAGCCTGATTAGAAAAGAGGATGCAACGACAAGCAGAGAAGAGCAATGCGCAGGCGAGCGCTAGAGCCCGTGAGGAAAAGCAAGCAGAACGCTGCAGAATGGAAGCGCAAAGAGAGAGTAACTCCGCGAGTGAATATGATGTCTCTAAAAATTTAGATCGCCCATTTATCCCCATATATGAGAGAGTATGCTGACCAGCGCTCTTTGGGGTACTCCATGGCGCATGGCAGTCCTCACAGTGAGTGGGAAGTTCTCCCTGTTTTGACCTTTCCCCTTCCTTTCCGATTCCGAGGTGAGCAAAGCTGAGGTGACCTGAGAGGATATATATGGGCGATCTGAATCTTCAGAGACATCATATTCACTCACGGAGTTATACTCTTTTTGCGTTTCCATTCTGCTGCGTTCTGCTTGCTTTTCCTCATGGGCTATAGCGCTCGCCTGCGTATTGCTCTTCTTCTTTGCTTATCGTTGCATCCTCTTTTCTAATCTGGCTGAAGTTGCTTTGTCTTTTCCTCCAATCTGGAGCTTTCCACATTCTCCCTTCTTTCGTTCGCCGGTCCCGAATGAGCCCCCACTCCATCACCGGGATTTTCTTTCTCTTGGGCAGCTACAGGTAACGTCGCTCGCTTGCAGCTCGATGAGAAAACACAGTAAGCACATTAACGAATCGGGCAATGACATATAGACCTATGTCGGACAGCTTGTTGACCTATGTCGGACAACTTCCAACTATGCTTTTGGTTGTCTGGTATAGCCATACTGCTTTTTTAAATTTCCTTAGCTTTTCCGCCACAGGCGTCCTCCTCAAGCTATTGCCGACGCCTCACCGCCCTATTTGCGACTCCTAGATCTTTCACGATGGCTGGTCCTATGCACTCGCTTACCGTCTGACAAATATCCTTCACCATTTGTCCAATGATGTGTGCAGGAACGGCGGATTCCAGGGTGCAAGTGGTGCAGTTGCACCACTCGATTTTTTTCAAGTGGTGCAAAAGTATCTTTTTGCACCCCTTGTTTTGGCTTGGTCCAGGGAGGCGCCCCCTCCCCCGGCCTCAGCCGGCGCCCCCGGCCGGTCAGAGAAAATCAAGCCTAATTACCGCCTACCTGAAGAGGTAGTATCCTCTGTGAAAAATATACATTTTCATATATGAATGGCGCCCCTTATACCATAGCCGCACCCCGGACAGCAAAATGCGCCCCCCCTTGAGTGAAGGCGCCCGTCTGGGGAGCATAGGCGCCCTTGGATAGCGTAGGCACATCCTGGACAGCCGAGGTGCCTCCGAAGAAGAGAAACAGCGCCCCTGGATATCACATGCGCCCCCTGGACAACAAAAGGCGCCCCCACAGAGCAAAGGCGCCCCCTGGATAACATAAGCGCCCTTGGGTAGGAAAGGCGCCCCCTGGAGAGCAGAGGTGCCTCCTGGAGAGAAAAAGACACCCCTGGAGAGCAACGGCGGAAGGGACGGCGGATTCCGCGGGACAGGGTCTGCAGTTGCACACCATGAAAAATGATGGTGTACAAAAGTATCTTTTCGCACACCTGGTTTTGACCTGGTCGGGAGAGGCGCCCGCCCCCCCCTCCCCACGGATTTGGGCGGCGCCCCTGGATTTGGCCGGCACCCCCGGCCGGTCAGAGAAAATCAAGCCTAATCACCGCCTACCTGAAGAGGTAGGATCGATCCTCTGTGAGAAATACATTTTCATATATGAATGGCACACTTTGACATCAAAGTTGCGGCTTGGAAAGCAAAAGGAGCCCCCTTCCCCTTGAGTAAAGGCGCCCCTCTGGATAGCATAGGCGCCCTTGGAAAGCAAAGGCGACCCTTAGACAGCAGAGGCGCCCCTGGACAAAAAATGCGTCCACAATTGAGGAGTAACGACACCCCTGGATAGCATAGGCGCCCTCTGGTTAGCACAGGCACTCCTGTACACCAAGAGCAAAGGCACCCCCCATAGGGCAAAGGCACCCCCTCTGGATATCATAAGCTCCCTTGAATAGCAAAGGCGCTCCCTGGACAGCAGGGGCGCCCTCTGGATAGCATAGGCGCCCCCAACACAGCAAATACGCCCTTCGATACTAAAGTCGCTCCAGATAGCAGAAGCACCCCATGGACAGAAGACACCCTCTGGATGGCATAGGCACCCCTGGACAGCAGAGGCGCCTCCGAAGAAGATCAACGGCACCCCTGGATATAATATGCGCCCCCTGGTTAGCACAGGCTACCCTGGATAGCAAAAGGCGCCCCCCGGAGGGAAACAGCGCCCCCTCTGGAAAAAATAATCACCTATGGATAGGAAAGGCGCCCCCTGGAGAGCAAGGCAGAGCATTTTTAGGGAAAACTCAGTGCAGGGGGGGATATTTTCTTGTGCTGGCCATTATAGTGTCTTCGGGGGATCAAACCCCCGTTTGTAGTGGGGGGGGCGTTGATAAAATTTAGACGTTCTAGTGTTAAAAAATGTCTCCAAATTTTTGTTATTCCATATTCTAAAGATTAGGGATGCTGCCCAGGACCGCCAGTTTTTTTCGACGGAAAAAGGCCAAACTGTGTTTGAAAAAGGGCCAAAAGGATCAAATTTTATTGGCACTAAAAGTCTTTTTTATAAATTTCGTCCAAGTTGTTCCCAGTACGACTGCTGGAGTCTGAGTCTCACTAAAATCCTCAAAGGACTTGTCACGGAGACCGCGACCACACCACCCGAGCGAGCAACGCCCACAATGAAGGGGGTAATTTAGAGGCCAAAGTTTGACCTCCCACAAAGCACAGGTACGGCCGCCTCGCTCAGGTCCCCTCTCATCAGTCAGTTGCCAGCCGACCTACTTCGGGCAAACGATTGAGCGCCGGAGCGTCTCAGGGGAACCGATCCCAAGCCTGGACATGCACTGCCACTGCATGCTTCTGAGCAGCGGGCCGGAGCCCGACGCTCTAACAACTGAGCTACCGGGGCGGTCAAATGGCCAAATAAATACCACAAAAGCCATATTTGAGGCTAAAACGACCCCTACCGGTTGTCATAAACCAACAGAAAAAGGACAGAGCACTCTTGTATCACTGCAGTGAAGAGTGCACTGTATAAAACTAAATTTTGATCGTTTGATATTGACTTGACAAAATATTTTTAGCACACTGCTCATTTCATAAGAGGCCAGGAGTGCCCTTCCAATCCCGTGTGGCCACCCAATGATTTCATCCACATAACTAAACAATTTGTTAGCATCATGAATTATCTTGGCCTCACCACTCCCCACTAACATTTGATATTTTCCTGCTTTTCCTGTGAATTGTTTGCTTTTGAACAGTGACGGATCAATAGGCAGATCCAGGATTGCCAATCGGAGGGGGCACCTTCCTGGGGGCGCCATCCGAGCAGGGGGCGCCACTTTTGACCGGAAAAACCAGGTGGGCGTAAAATCCTATCGGTGAGCACCGATTTTCGCATTCTGGGGGAGAGTGGGAAGCGCCATTTCAGGCGGGTGCCATCGACCTTTCAGGGGGCGCCATTACCATTTCAGGGGGCACCGAGGATCAATCGGGGGGCTGCATCTTCCCCCCTTGCCCCCTGGATTCGCATGTGGGCGGATCTAGAATTTTTGTAAGTGGGGGGAAAGCGGAGCCTCAGAGTGCACACTTTACCATCAACGTTTCACCCAACGGGCGCCTATGGTATCGTACCCTTCGCGTTCGGTTTTCGGTTGCCGTCATTTTTGTGGATCGTATTTTTAACAACGTTCTGTCCCTCCCTCCCCCAGCCATAACAGATGGTACCAGCCAAGCAATATGCCTATTTGGCGTGATATTTGAAACGATGAATTGCTAAACAGTTCAGTCCACGCTTTTTTCGGCACCTCTTGAAAAAAACTGTAACTGCCACTAAGTCGTGGAGAAATGCAAGACACTTGGCAAGATGCAACAGCCGAACATAAAGGTGCATATCTGAGGATTTTTCTATTTGTGAAGAGGGATTAAGTTTATTTTAATATCAAATATGATAAGCATCATTTTGCCTTTCCACGTGGCCAATATGCGTAAGATAATGGTGAGAGGACATTGAAAATAATCGCAGCGCGTGTGAACCTGGCCTGTGCGCTGTCACAGAAAATTATCTCATGCGGAGAAGCTTTGACATTGAAGCCAATGCAAACCGGACTTTAACCCACATTATTAATTGCCCCTAAAAAATAAGGTTTGAACCAGATGGCAGACTCAAGGAGATGTAAGGAAAGTTGAAACGTTATGATAAACACAGAATGAAGCATGTGGGCATTTTCCATCGACCTTTATCTATATTCTTCAATTCGTCAGCATGGGAGAATTGCTCTTGTGCGTGAAATTTCGAGAGGTGTTAAGATAATTTTGGTGGCCATGTGATTGAATGCTGAAATAGATCATGGCAGGATTAGGCATGTGTGATTTTAACATAAATGGGACCAACTAAAATAAAAAGAAAACAGTTTCAACGTGTCCAAGTACTCTCTTCATCAATTGATAACTTTTTTCGTTTATTGACTGTGATTTGCGCGTTTAATGATCACAAGTCATTGTCCTTTAACACGTAGTGCATTTCTCTCGAGCAACAAGAATACACAAATCAGCAGTTTCACGTAATTGAAAGAAGTCTCCAGTAACCATTTCGACAGTCCCTTGGCTAATCCCGAATGCGGTCATTTTCTCACTGTCAGAACGACCAATCATTTCGATATCCGTTTTAGGTCATCATCTAATACCTAACGCTTTTAAAACGGTGAGTTATGTGCAGTGTTCAGATCGAAGTGAAAAGACCATTCGGATTGATCAAACGAGTATATTTTTGTCACTGACCATCCACTTATACCATCAACCATCGTCTTCAGGTAAAGTTCAGGACGCATCATTTAAGAGAAGAGGTGAGCGTGCACTGTGCATGCCCAAATCGAGACACACCCGCCCTCCCGATGGACAGACCGCGCAGAAATACGTCCTCGTCGCGTTTGATTTCGCGCACGCGTACGACGTAGTGGACCACCGCAAGCTACGCGTTTGCCTACTGGAGATGGGGCTGCCAAATTGCACGATGGCCTGGATTTGGCAGTGGCTCCGGGACCGAAGAGTCAAGGTGGAACTAAATGGCGTGCTTTCCAGTGAGCGCATTTTCCGAACTGGTCTGCCGTAAGGCAGTGTCTTTTCACCAGCTTTATTTTTGTTATGGGCGGCTCGGCTGGTAGACGCACTCCGCGGGGTTCCCGGATGCTCCCCCTACATGTACGCCGATGATACGGCGGCTCTCTGCACCAGCCGCCCTCCAACAGCAAGCGCAGACCATCGGATGTGACGTCACACCTCGTAGCTTATAACATGTGAAAATTAAATTATCAAATATCCAAATTTTTGCAAAAGGAGGCCCAGAATCGAGAATAAAATGATTATCCATTGCATTTTGGGATAAACTTCACTACCGTGTATTCTCACAAATTCGTAAGCGGGAAGTACCATTAGCAGCAGTTTAACACACGGCTCAATGGTAAAGGAATTCCTCCACGCCCGTGTGACGTCACTCGGGCGTGGAGGAATCCCTCTTGAACGTACCTTTAAGTAAAGGTATCTTGTCTCTGCACGGGCAACAACATCCAAGTCGCCAAGGATCGGGCGCAAGCTGCTGCTGGCACCCTCGTGAAGTGGGCCCCACAGTAAAAAATGGTGGTATCAGGAGCTAAGATCCAAGTACTGGTGATGCCCCAGTGGGCCAGAGACGCCGATCCCTTCAGTATTCAGGTCGACGGGAAGTCTGTCACTGCTGGAGACACCCTATAGCTACTTGGCGTCACCATCGATCGGCTTCTCCACTTCGGTCCACACTGTAAGACTGTAGGAGAACGTCCACCCCCGCATCTCCCACCTACGTCAACTGTCCGGCTACAACTGGGGGCTGCACGAACAGCACCTCCGAACCGTCGCTACTGGCTACGTGAGAGGAGCGATGGAGCAAGCGGCCGCAGCATGGCTCCACACCACACCACCATTTCATGTCGAGCTGCTGGAACGCAAAATGAGATCGTATCATCACAGGATGCACCCGCCCCACCCCCAGCCATGCGCTGATGGTCGAGGTAAGACTCCCCTCGTGGCGGCCAGAAGGAGGGTACTCGCGACCCGACTGCTGGTGAAAGTCCATGCGCTGCCGCCTGAAGACCTCTGTGAAGACGTGCAGAGGCGACAGCGCCCTCTCGACTCTCCTCGGTGACCGGGTGGCGGCAGGTGGGCAGAGATGTGGGATCAAGCAGGCATCTCCCTCCCCATCGAGCCTGTCCTTCCTCGACGTCCTCCACCGTGAGTATCAGGAGAGTGAGTCACATTTCAACTAGACGTGGGCCCACTGACATCAGGAGCGCCACCTGTCCGGAAGAAGCGAGTAGCTCTCCACCACCTCGCTTCCCTGACTCAATGTGCCACATGCGTGTGGACCGACAGGTCAGTGCACGGAGGGGTCACGAGCGGGGGAGCTGGGTCTTCATTGAGTCACCGGACAGAGCCCACCATGAGCTCCGGCGACCAGCAGGCTCGCTCTCCTCGAGTTTTCGGGCTGAGATGGTAGTCCTCCAAACTGCCTGTGTTTTCCTACTGGACCACTCAGTGCACAGAGAAGATCCGGTCATCTTCAGCATGGTCCGCCAAGATGATGACGCATTATAGAAATAAAATGGTTTCAATGTCTGTAGATAAGACAGTGAATCGGTACAAATCGCAAACTTCCTCGCCATCAGCCTAGACACTTGGTCCAAACAGCGAAAAATGGCGCACAGCTCTGAAGTAAAAATGGATCCTTCGTAAGACAAACTAGAAAACTTCTCAACATCGTGACCAACAAATGCACGCCCTGTGCCATTGTCACTTTCTTTTGCAACCGTCTGTATAGAAACAGACGTGGTTTTCGAACGGCTCCGCAGCAAGTTCATAAATTACTGGCGCGTCGGTTCAGGAGGCACATTTTTGCTTTGTTGGAGTAGGTCTGTGTTCGTGTTAACTGTCGACATGAGCTGTGGTTCAATTGACAGCTGCTTGATGTGGTTCTACGAGGCTGCTGTCGATACCAGCCTGTGCCAGCCAGGCAAAGACTCTCACTCCCGGGTGACGGGTTGCAACACGCCAGCCACTGTCTATCTGACAGAGGTAGGTGTCGCCAAAAAAATGTTTGGTATGTGGGGCGTGTTGGTGACTGATTTTAAAGGGAATGTGGCACCCTGGTAAAATCCTGGAATTTTGTGTAATTAGGCGTACTTTTAGCCGAAAATAATGAACCCACTCATGATTTCTCTGCAAAATGTATGATAAGCGCAACATTTTGATTTTTAAAGCACTCCTCTAGGAAAAGAAATAAATATCTGCCTGTGGATGATGTCATAATCTGGCAACCACTACCATACTCGAAACCCTTCAAGGGCTTCGATTGGCTGATGCTCATCGTGATGTCAGCATATGTCGTCACACCAGCAGCTCACAACAATGGCTGCCTGGCGAGAGGTACATGAGAGGTATACATTCGGGTAGGTTTGAGCTTTTTTCTACGGAAATATCGGGTTCCAAGACAAATGATATATAGAGTACCTGGTTTTCCGACTTGCTTTACAACTTGGCTATCTCAGTTAAAATCACGTTATAAAGGTGCCACATTCCCTTTAATAGCTTAATGGAAAGCGAGTATCTTACTGCGCATTTGTAGCGGATTTTCATTAATTTCCACTAGCATGCTCATTATAGGTGAAGCTTGGAACGCCCCTGTTACTATTCTGATAGCGTGATGATGGACATATCGATAATCTTTTTCGCGGACTAAGGAGCGGTCTCATACACAACACAGCCGTACTCGATCTTCGAACGAATAAGTGATATGTATAGCATAAGAAGCTTATAACGTAGCGTGTAACGATGAGCGTATAACGTGCGTTTAACGCATATATAAGCGTATAACGTGTATAGCATGAGAAACATTTCTCTATCCGCACCGTATCTCATCCTCGTCAACACCTTCAGTATTTTCAGCGTATCGAAACATTTTTTGCAGAGTTCCTTCAGGTGTGGCACATGGATGTTTATCGAGTGTGAGCCCGATAAATCTGGTTGCTGCTACAACGTCGATCAGATTTCCGCGAATTTACATCAGGTATGCAGTCTCAATTTCTATTATAGAAGTGCATGCACTTTGTCTTTGAGCTTGAAAATTTCAGTCCATTGCGTGTGCTCCATTGCTGCAATGTGTCAAGGCCAAGCTGCAGCCGCCTCTGTGCAGCTGCTGTAGTAGACGCTGTCACCCATATTGTGAATTCTTCAACGAAAAGCACATGACGTATGTTTGCGGGAAGTGTCTGCAATATCATTGGTCATAACTGCAAACAAGGCTATGAAAATCACAGAATCCTGGGCTCTGCTGCTCTGTTGCTGATACCAATCCGATACGACTGAGTTTACGCGAAATCTTAAATACCTATTTTTCGGAATATTAGAAATAAACCACCCCAAGTGGCCTCGCACGCCGAGGCCAAAGAGTTTCTGCAGAACGCCTTTGGATAGCAAAGGCGCCCCCCAAGGGACAATGGCGCCCCCCTGGGGAGGAAGGCGCCCCCTCCAGAAAATCTTGCACCCCTTCTCGAAAATGGAATCCGCCGTCCCTGGATGTGTGCAACTTCCCATGCTAATGCAGCTCCTGGGCTTTGCGTGTTTAAATCCCGTATTTTAAGAGCCTGGCTATGGACACCCTGTTAGTAGACAGGTCAGCTTGCGGTAGATCCTCCACCGTGCCAATTACTTCTATTGTCAAATGATTGCTTGCTCTTGCAGTAGTCGCCATTTGTGGTCAAGACTCATGTGAGCAAAAACAACGTTCCCTTTAATTGAGTGAAAAATCTATAAGATGATTCCTATTAACGTTAGCTAATGATATGGGAACAACGTTGTGCAAGGAAAAACTGCCCCTCTGGGGCAAAGAAAAGCTCCCCATGATTTTAAATGAAAGATCAGCTGAAGGTCCTAAAATTCATTTAACTCTGAAATCCTATCCAAACATGCTTTTCGTATGTAGTGCAGACATGAAATATGTAGTGCAGACACGAAGCATCTCATTTGAAAAGGCAGAGGGAGCCAAGCAATACAGGAATAAAACTATTATTAGGATAAAGAAGGAACTAATCAGAATTACCCCGTATCAGTGGCGGATCCAGAACCTTATTTCGGGAGGGCGACTGCTATTACCTCGGAATAGCCTCCGGCTTTGCATTAACTATAGGCATTCTGACATTCGGGGGGGGGTTCAGCCTCCTAGCCCCCCCCCTGGGATCCGCCACTGCCCTGAATGATAGTTTTTATCTTCTACTTGGTAACTCTAATTTTCAGCCCCGGTAGGTGTTGGAGCATCGAAAATAACTCACGTCTCTGAGATATGCTTGTGGGCCCAAACTTGAGATAAACATATGTGGGCCCATAACTTCAATCAAACATATAATTATAATTGGTTAGTTTTTTCCGTCATTTTATTTGTTTTGTTAGGCACGTTTTGGATGATCTGTCTGCTCATTTTATTCTGTATTGCTTCTCTTTTTTGTTTTTCTGCTTTGTTTTTGTGTTATTTCTACTGACCAGCATTATTATTTGTCCTAATCTCATAACATACTAATATCACAACATACTCATCTTGTGCTGTACTGTATGACTATTGCTTGCCTCTCTCATGTTTCTTATCTGCTGTTCATGTCCTTTGCTTCTCTTCACCTGTCTATATGGAAAATGAAATAAAAAATTGATTGATTGATTGAAATGACGCATTTGCATGCCCACTTTCATCACCCCTGCATACCTATTTTGAATTAAAAAAGCAAGACCTTAACCCCAATTTTATCTACATAAAATGGGCATAGCCATGTTCAGAAAGGTTTGGCACAAGAAAAAACAGGGTACAGTTTTGATCTGAAACAAATTTTCAGATTCACTACACCCTATTGTGCAATACCAGAATAAAGAAATACTACCGTTGCTTCGTATCTTGTTTTGTATCAAATTTGTGCAAATCATAGCCACATTTCCCTTTTTCGCAATGGAAATAGGTAGATGTAATAAAACTCATCCTCTTAGACTAAAAAAAAAACGGTAAGCAATAAATATGTGTTTTTATGTTTTCTTGACATTTGCAAAAAGAAAACAGCAGTCCTATCCATGGTCAAAATTTTTTGCTCAGTGAAATCATAAGCTGCCGTTCCCTACTTTAGATTCGTTTCTCAAGTGAAGCCTAAATCGCCTCCTGGTGAGTAAAAAAAATCCGAAAATTTTATGTTTTCCGCCTAGATTCTTGAATTTCAGGGTACTGTGTTTGGTCACACATGTTCACTTTGACATTCCGTTGGCAACATTGGGCACTTTCTCCGACCTCTGGGCTAGAGGGCTCGCGCCTCCCCCACCATTGCCTCGGATCAGCCTCCGGCCAAGCATTACCTACAGACACTGCAATTTCGGGGCGGGGGGGGCTTGAGTCCTTTCGCGCCACCCCTCCTTTGCATCCGCCAATGGATGATGCGATCTGTTTGGAAAATAAGCAAATAAAGGAGTCTGATTGGACAGGTGGACCCCTTCCCTGAGGGGACAGGTGGACCCAGTCCACTTCCCCCTGAGGGGAGCGTGATTCCGAGTTACCTGAAGAAGTAGAGTTCCGTATACCATTATCTGATGCCAGCAGAGGTACCGACTGCGCAGTCTCTGATGCCGTCACCTGACTACATGGGAACACGTCAGTCTGGGCGCTTCGACCTCGCGTTCACATCAGTTTGTGCACATATTAGCGCACGCGGGTGTACATAAATGTTTCACTGTTACTTAGCGGGATCACACACACACACGTGGTCCACAGATGTGGCCGCAGAGTTTAAGTTCTGAGTTTGCAGAACGCGATACAATAGCATACACCTGCGGCCCTGCACTTTGCTCACGGTCCCAAAAAAGAATGCACAAATAAGGTATGATAGAACAGCTATTCGGACAGCTCGGGATATGACGAAAAACGCATCGGAACGCTTATTTTCCAGAACATCGGCGATACGTCAAATCGGTCACTAGTTTCTCAATTTTCTCAGTCGATTGAATGGCAGCAGAGCTGGCGGTATCCACTCCCCGCCCACATAAAAATTATAGTTGCCTACCGGACGGCACAAAGCAGATAAGTCAGTTTTAAGATATGTTTCAGAGCCTGAACAAAGTCATGATTTCATGAATAAGAGGGATGATGATCGAAAAAGACTCCGGAGGTAAAAAATGAATCGTTAAGTCGGCTGACTGTCTTCCCGTCATTTTTTAAAGCGGAATTCACGCATACTTTTTCTCTCTTGGCGCAGTTCCGTTAATTTATATTGGTGGATATGGTCTGAAGTCTATATTCTGTTCAAAGCTGCATGACATGTTTCTGTGATACTCCTGTACAATTGCATGATTAAAAATTAGCATGGAAATGAGTACCGCCGACACGCGGTGAATATTTCCCTCCCACAATAATTCGAATTGTGGAAGAAAATTCAAACAACTATCTTAACACACCACGTCTTCAAGTTACTTTTTAAATAGTAAGACAATGCAGCTGATAGCCGTATGACCCTGGCAGTTGGTGCGTCGTTAACCCCCCCCGCAGCTTTTTATCATTTGCGCATCCCAGGCCAGAAACAAATGTATTTCGTTTTACTGTCCTCCTACACCAATCAAAGCACGTCCATGCCAGGGAGGAGGAAAACTGAGGCCAGAAATGGCCAGCTCTGTCGCTGTTCAGCCGATCTCAGAGAAGGCGGATACTTTCCAGGTGGAACAGGGACAAAGTCGCAACTAACGGAAATCACAATGGACCACACATGCACTGCAAAAAGTCGTTTCCGAAGGAATAGAGCCCGAAGGAAATACCGCCCAGGACATATCCCACAGTGTTGGAATCTTCTCAGAACAATTCAACCCCGTAGAATCTCGGCCGACACGCATCACGGAACTGGCAGCCAAGGTACCACGCACTAAAAAAAAATCCATCAATTGGTCATGATCTTCCTTTCGGAACTCAATTAAAACCTAACCACAGAGACTTAGAACTCAACAGACGAAATTAACCAGTCGGACAAGCTGTTTGCGAAAAGCGTGGAGGGAAGGCAGCATTAACACGAAAACCGAGGATTGAATATCCCGCTTCAGAAAATCTCGGGAGTTGAACCAGAAAGGGAAGTTGTGGGAGCGGGAGGTCCTTATCAGCATGCTCTACCACATTGCGGTCATCGAACAGATGCGACTCCGGGGTCGATTCACCAGGAGCTCACTTGATGCATGAGACAGAGGATGTTTCCTGTCACCGGAGTATTTCAGTTCAATGATAAACTGTTCTAATGAATGAGCAAGCATTGGTGAGGTAGACAGAACAGCACCGAACAAAATACCGCCGGGTATTCGCTGGAGGGATAGATGCCCGAAACCTTTCTTCTTCCCTGTCAAATCGAGGCAACATCAAGGTCCGCTTAAACGCAAAGGAAGCAGGAGCAGCACGGAGACGCCGTAAAACTCTGTTGGAGAGGAGGAGCACGACCATTGTTACTCTCATATCACAGCGCCACAAATCAGCGTATCAAGCCAGAGCAATATGAAACCCCATATCTGAACTAATTGCTTACCGGAGCAGGAAGTCGAATAGCGACGAATAGGTGTCCGTATTCTCGAGGCACTCCCGGACTAGCGCTCAGCCCAAATAGCAAACAGCCGCCACAAGGAGTCCCGTGTCCTCCGTGTTCTTGGGCAATGTGGTGCCGAGTAACTGTGCTCAAGTCGCCTCCTCATAGTTCGTCACAAATCGTACCACAGATACTGGCCTCGGGAACAGGTCACGAGCAGGACAATGCTTTCCAAGAGGCGACGCCAGCCTGATGTGTATCACGTCATCCACTCGAAATTCTACGATGCACCGAGAAAACAAAGTTGGAACAGTCATCAGCACGTGATTGGTGGGAAATACGCAGGCGAAGCGCGATAGCGGCTCCCTAGGCAGACATGAGACCGTTTTTCGATGGAAATTTGTGGAAGATCTGTTTTTTTCACTAATTCTTCCAAACATAGGAAAAAACCCTACCAAAATTATTGCACCTCCACCGACTATTGTTTGACACTTCCAAATCGGGACTGTTCGAAAACAATAGGAGCGTCCGGCAAAACAAATTTCAATTTTCTGTACGGAAATGGAAATCAAACGGAGCCAAGTCCAGTTGGACTTCCGCAAAGTCTTGTAAAGCATTGATAACTTTTCAAATGTTCATCGATATTCCCAGCTCACGATGCTGTTATTGGAACCAGACAAAACCAAAGGGAGCAATCCAACATGTCTTCCGGGCTTCTGAATGCCTGATCGAAAATTAAGAATCCGGGCCATATACACACACAACACACGAAGCATATCAATCGAACGAACGAAAAAACAACTTCAGCTAATGACCATGGAAGTGTATTTTCAAGACCGTGTCATACACTCTACGCGACAAGCGCTGTCGTCATCGTTCCAAAGAAGTAGGATCAGTCTCAAATGAATGGTGATGATGCACCAACCCACGTTGGCTCTCCAAGCCCAGGCTAAGCAGTGTCTGAAATGAAGTCGCCGGCTGCGAACGGAAAATGTTTCGAAGCCTTTGTCGACCATCAAAAACTTCTGAATGTGCCCGAGTCATGCCGGACATTAGGACAACGCCTGCGGACACGTGACCACCGCAGCCAGGACAACTCCATCCACTAATGCCTCAGAAAGTGCGATAAACAATGGGCGGCTTGCCCGCCAGCGCGGCGGCCGGCTGCCGCCTCAGTAGGCGCGCACGTCCAGCACACGGCCGTCCATCCGCTGTCCGTCCATCAGGCTGATGGCACGCTGCGCCTCCTGCGCGCTGGCGAACCGCACCACGCCCACACCCTTACCCTTCATGTCGGCGAACCGGACGTCGCCGACGCTGCGGAACTGGTCCCGCAGAGCCTGCCACGTGTAGCTGGGGTCCAGCTGCCGACCAGGGCGGGCGGCCCGTCAGCTCATCACGTCACCAGTCGCGGCGTGTACCAGCCCCACAGAGCCCCAGCTGGACACAGCTCAATACAGAGTCTCAGGTGGACACAGCTGAACACAGAGCCTCAGTTGGACACAGCTGAACACAGAGCCTCAGCTGGACACGGCTGAACACAGAGCCTCAGCTGGACACGGCTCACCACAGCTGAACACAGAGCATAAGCCTGACAGAGCCTCAGGTGGACACAGCTGAACACAGAGCCTCAGGTGGACACAGCTGAACACAGAGCCCCAGCTGAGCACAGATCCTCGGGTGGACACAGCTGAACCAGGGTTGGCAAAATACCGGTAAAAACTAGGTTTATACCAGCCAGTGGCATAAACTGGTAAATACCGGTATTTACCAAGAAAAAAGTGGCCAAAACTGGCAAAAAGTGGCAAAAACCTTTAAACTGACAATGATAGACCAGAGAGACATTTAAAGGCCATAGAGCGGTTGTAAATATGAAGCAAATGATGGCATTGGCATGGTCTCTGATCAAGACTGGTGTGTAAGCAGGTATTTTATCTTATAGGCATCATGGTTCAGAATGCTATGAATAACCAGCCTACACCAAAAACTCTGGAAAATGTAAAAATGTCAAAAGTGATAAATTCTAATCCGTAGGTACCAGACGTACGTCACTGAAAACTTGGTAAGGTGAGATTAGAAAATCAGCCTGGTTTCAAACATTGCGAAATCCCACCTTTCTTTTTCTTCACTGATGGGCACTCAGGTTCCAATTTCTGAATATGCATCTGCTTTGGGCCTTTGATATATTTTTGTCTAGTGTTATGAATGGAAGCTGATTATTCCTTTCATTTTAAGTAAGCAGTTCGTCGATTTTGCTGACTGAGCAAACAGAACAGTGACATTTCTTAATGGTACACTTTGAACCCTCCTCAGGTAGTAGGTGTTCAGAAACCGATAATTTAATGACATTTGATATTCAAGCAAAGCGTTTGACTTTCTCTGCTGTAAAATTCAATTGTAAAGAAGTCAAGGTTCTTTAATTGCTTGCTTAAGGTGGCATGTCGATTGCTTTCGAGATCTTATGCTGTTGATTATGCGAATCTGGGGAGATAATTAGGAATGTTTCAATATCATTGACAATTCTCGGGTCAGGATTCCTTGCTAACTATACTGAACTAGGAGAAATTGGTTGACCCTTTTATCACCAACCAAATATTTTTATGTACGTACCTATGATATTTATATATAGTGACATGGGGATCCAAAATCAAAATACAGGCAACAGACCCCATAAGGGAACATGAAATCATTTCCTAACTATTCGCTGGGTTAAGCTACAGCAAAGTGAGTAATTTCACTGTACTTTTCTCGCCCTAGTGGGGAGAAGGTGTTTGAATACCTCTCGGGTTTGTCCAACGGTGCCGGAAAACAGCGGCGCAAGGCGCCGCCGTTACCTGGCATCACTTATCTTTGACCAAATACAGAACTTTCCTGAAAATGATTATTTAGGGTCTTCTCAGGTCAGGTCACCAGGCTAGGTCAAGTGACCTTACCTCATAAAATGTTTAAAAAATTGCATAAGTCAGGATCTATCGATCTGAAACTTATCACATAATAGACCCACCGGGGCTGGACATTTTTTTCCGGGATTTTTTTTATACTGCAGATCTAAGGTCAAATACGGATCATGCATGTCCATTGGAAATGCATGTAGAAAACGCAAGTTGGTCAAAAATGGTTCTATTTCTACGGCTTAAAGGGACTTATTTTATTGAAATGGTAGTATCACTGGCTTTGCTGTAATGAGAGGAATTGAATGACTTGAGAATATTGGCTCCAAGTTAACCCAGTCAGGCGCTCGATATAAAAAGTATTCTCAAGACTTCTACATATTTATATTTGATATTTGATTTTTATTTAATATATATTTGATAGTTTGATATTTATTTTATTTTTATTTTTATTTGCTGGACCTCCTACTCCTTTGACTCATCATGACCTCAGTATTAACCTGAGCAAAAAAAGTTACTGACTTAGTATCCTCATAATTTTTCGTGGGCTATTCAGCGCGTTCGCGTTTTTTTTTTTTGCTTCTTCTTGGAGGAGCCGAGTTCAAGGGGATGTTCAACACGCGCATTGACGAGGGCAGGTACCCGCCCCATGGGTTTTTTTGGAGACAGAATAAAAACGGCGGAGCGCAGCGCCGCCATTCCGAGTATACCTTGTACCTGATCATTTTTACAACTTAATTCAAAATTTCAAGGTAAGGTCATCTCAGCTCCAGTCACCAGTGCAGGTCAGGTGACCTCACCTCAAAAAAGTTTAAGATAGCATAAGTCAGAACTCAGAACAATGTAAACTTGTCCGATTGAAACTCGTATCACATAATAGCCCCACCATATCTTTAAAATATATCCCGGTATTTTCGATATCGATGACCTAAGGTCAGGTACGAGCCATGGCCTCTCCATTGGAAATGCAGGGGGAAATGGTTTAAACAGAATAACTTAGTAATCAATGGTGATATTCTGGGGTGGAAAACTTACGCATATGGCCGGAGGTTCCAAATTTTACGCCGTGGTTTCTCGGCGCAAATCAACTTCTATTTCCCCCTGAATTAAAACCCTATTACATCCCTTACGTATTTACAGTATAGGAATGAATTTTTAACGACAATTGTTCTTAATTCCATACTTTTGATGAGTTAATAAACACCAGGGCTATTGAATTCGGCTGGAGAGGCACTACTTGAAAAGTGAGTGGGAAAAATATAAGTAAAAAATAACACACGTAATTTAGTGGAAAATCCAACTTGTTCAGTTGCGGCTTCCCACCCAGCGCCCTGAGACTTGGAACTGGAAGAAGGTGGATCTGAGGCACGATGGGGCGGGTATTAATAATTCTTGTGGGTAATTGAAACTCCTAATTGCGAAGGGAATGCTCAAAAATCAAATCACAAGATTCAGTGGAAATACGTACCTTCCGTAGCGTCTTCCTCCAAATTGTGGTGTTGCAACTATTATTTTACCTCCTTCATATGAGTGCCAGGTGATCAGAAATTTTCTTCGCGCGAACGGGAGACACCTAATTAAAAGGACCCTGTTCAGGCGGCACCATGCGCGGCTAGTATTTTCCCACTCCCCATATGCCTAAAAAAAATCCGTTCGAGCTGAGTGTGATCGGAAGCAAGTAGCTGTAAAAAACAACGAAGTTTTTTGTAATAGATTCTTCTCAGGAAAAAAATTGTCTATGCAATTTGAAAATGAGGGTTGATGATATCATGAGCATTGCCACCTGCAAAAATGAGGGGGTCAGCCAAATTTCAACCTCATGCGGACAAGAAATTTACCACGTTAGGAGAAAAAGCTCCTCGAATATGGGCTCCTCGCTGCCTTCCTCACCGGCTGGTTATAAAAACCTCCGATATTCTCCCATTTTGACTGAGATCAGGAATTTTAACCAAAAAAGGGTTCAATGCCTGGTGGAATAAGAGGAAATGTAGTTCCAGCCTAGTTTCCTAGTCAAAGCTCAGTATCCCTAGATCCCCGCGTTATTTGACATGTACTTAACTTGATACGAGCAACATGTCGTGCCTGCTCCCTCGGCTCGTCGTGCTTGCTGCTAGGGCTATAGTTTAACAGCCCCCTACAACAGCAAGCGCTGAGAGCAGATCACCGGATGTGACGTGACACCTCGTAGCATATAGCATAGGAAAATCAAATGATTAAATATCCAAATGTTTGCAAAAAGAGGCAAATAATTTAAGATGAAATGCTTATTTATTGTATTTGGGATAAACTTGATTATCGTGTGTCCTCACATATTTTTAAGCGGGCAGTGCCATTAGCAGCAGTTTGACACACGGCCCAAAGGTGAAGGAATTCCTCCATGCCGGTGTGAGTCACTCGGGCGTGAAGGAATCCCTCTTTAACGTACCTTTAAGTAAAGGTTTCTTGGTAATTTAAGATCTTTAAAGGGAAGGTGGCACCTTCATAACGTGATTTTAACTTAGATAGCCAAGTTGTAAAGCAAGTCGGAAAACCCGGTACTCAATGTATCACTGGTCTTGGAACTCACGGTTTCCGTAGAAAAAACCTAAAACCTACCAGCAATGAACCCCTCATGTAACCCTAGCAGCAGGCCACAGTTGTCATGGCTGTTGGTGTGACGACATATGCTGACGTCACGATGAGCATCAGCCAATCGAAGCCCTTGAAGCTTTTCGAGTATGGTAGTGGTTGCCAGATCATGACATCATCCACACGCAGATATTTATTTCTTTTCCTACAGGAGCATTTTAAAAAGCAAAATATTGAGCTTATTGTACATTTTTCAGAGAAATCATGAGTGGTTTAATTATTTTCGGCTAAAGGTACGCCTAGTTAAACTAAATTTCAGGGTTCGACCAAGGTGCCACCTTCCCTTTAAAGCGTAGGAATTAAATATTCTCTTCCATTGCTGCTGGGTGTCACTACTCTAAGGTTTCATTGAGGCGATTATCTATACATATGCTGGGCCCATTCAAGCATTAACATGCTAATTGATGTTGTATCGTACTTGGTTTCGTATGTTTCAATGGCTGGTGCTGATTATTCTGCTTTGTGTGGCAAGGAGCGTTCAAACAGCGGGAGCACAAATACATTATTGATACATTATACATATTAAGCAATTAGTTTAAAGTCAATTGCTGTATCGTAATGGGACTGAAAAGTAACTCCAAATAAGTATTTAACCATTCTTTGACCTAAGCCAGAGGATTTCAAAATATATTTAAATAATATTGCTTAGTTCTTGCTGGGTCTTACCAGCAAAAAGTCAAGAAAGACAGCTAAGCGATGAGAAACTTCTATGATGCCGAACAGCGCGCTGCACCGTCAAAAGGGAGTATAAGGGTAACATCGATTTAAAGACCTTTTTTAGACATATATTTTTGTATTGTCAATAATAATTTACATCTTTTTATTCTTAAAAAATGTGGCAAAAAGTGGAAAAAACCGGCAAAAACTAGTTTATGCCAGCCGGTTTTAACCATGGTAAATACCGGTAAAAACCACTCAGTGGCAAAAACCTGCCAAACCTGAGCTGAACACAGAGCCCCAGCTGAACACAGAGTCTCAGCTGAACCCAACTGAACACAGAGCCTCAGCTGAACACAGAGTCTCAGCTGAACCCAACTGAACACAGAGCCTCAGCTGAACACAAAGCTTCGGTCCCACAGAGCCTCAGCTGAACACAGCTGAACACAGAGCCTCAGCTGAACACAGCTGAACACAGAGCCTCAGCTGGATACAGCTAAACACAGAGCCTCAGGTGGACACAGCTGAACAGACTTCGCTAAATACACGTTCAGTTTGTGGTGGGTGTTTATGCTGGAGCACATCCTAGTTTAAGCAGGCCGCAATCTGCATGATTTTTTGGAACAAGCGGATGAAGCAGGTATATAGATAGACACTTTAGAGACTTCTTTGGTCCCGAATTACAATGACAATAATGGACATCTCTCGGAACAGAAAAGCTAGCTAATGGCGTGTCATGACAAGATATTTAAGCTAGCATAATTGAGATGGATCGATCTGCACACTGCTGCTAAGGGAGGCTGCTTTGCCCTCACAATTTTAAAGTATCATCCTCACGCTGTTTATCCCAAAATCTCACTAAATACTTCAAAACAGCCCCATCTCAAATGGGGATGGTCGCGGAACAATACTGACGCGGGCACAGACATACTCACATTGCTGACGATGATGGAGTCTGAGATGTTGCGCGAGCCGGCGCCGCCGTAGCCTGTGTCGGTGCCCATTCCCGCGCCGAAGGCGCCGCCGCTCGAGAATGGAGCGCGACCGCCGGACCGGGCAGCGTCCATACCGCCGCGCAAGCCGGAGTCCATGCCGCCCCGGCCTGAATCCAGCAGCCCGCGGCTGCCCAGCGTCGAGTCCAGTAAACCAGCGCGGCTAACCGCGTCCAGTCTGCGGCCGCCGCCCAGTCCGTCCAGTCCGCCCCTGCCCACCAGGCCAGCGTCCAGTCCGCCGCGGCCGCCAAGTCCAGCGTCCAGGCCGCGGCCCAGCTCGTCAGCGCGCTCCACCAGGCCGGGCAGGCGGCCAGCGGCGCCGGCGTCCGCCTGCAGCTGCTGCATCGGCAGCCCCTGCAGACCGGCCAGGCCGCCCAGCCGACCTCCCAGCTGCTGCACGCCGGCGGCTCCCGCCAGCTGGCCCAGCTGTCCGCCGGCGCTCAGCTGCGCCGCCACGTCCGCCATGCCGGCGCCGAAGCCAGTGGCGGCGGCAGCTGGCGCGGCGCCCATCAGACCTCCGGCCAGCTGGCCCAGTCCGGCCAGCTGGGACGGCACCGCCGGCGCCGCCGGAGCAGGCGCCGGAGTCTCTGCAACACGGCCGACGCACACTGGGTTAGCCGCCACTGCCGGGGAACGAACATATAAAACAGGCTTCGATACGAGCGTTGACCGGACTACATCCTGGTCCACGGTGATTCTACGCAGCACCAGAAAAAGAGGACTTACAACAACTCTTCCTAAGCCTGAAATAAGCTCGGGAGAGGCGCGCACCCTGTATTTTGGAGGCGACGTCGCTGAGGGGCAGTCCGTTGGCGCCGAGTCCGTGTCCGATGCCCTTGAGGCCAGCCGGCAGCGAGACCTTCTGGTCGCGGTCGCGGCGCTCGGCCACACGGTCCATGCGGACGCTGCAGCAGAGGGTGGACGGTGGTCACCGGCGGTCTGCCGCCAGGGCTACAGAGTACCTGACGGTGGTCACCGGCGGTCTGCCGCCAGGGCTACAGAGTACCTGACAGTGGTGACCGGCGGTCTGCCGCCAGGGCTACAGTGTACCTGACGGTGGTCACCGGCGGTCTGCCACCAGGGCTGCCTGCCATCGCGCCGCAGCTCCCACGCGAGCCAAAACTCATTGGTACGCGTCAGAACTCTTAAAGAGAGACAAAACAAATCACAGAATCCAATCCCAGTAAAAGTTTTAATACATTCGGAAGGACTCGACCGATGGGACTCCAAGGACCAAGGCTTCAAAATATCACCTGTACAAACATTATTTTGGTACATTTGTATATCCCGCACTGATTGGAAGTAGATAAAAAAGTTGGAACTAAATCACAATGTTGACACTACGCGCGCCGGGGAGTGGGAACTAACTTGATGCGGCGTTCCATGTAGGTCTGGCCGTTGAGCATAGAGATGGCCTGGACAGCCTCCACGGGATGGTCGAACGTGACCACGCCGTGGCCTTTGCTGTTGCCCTCGAAGTCCTTGTTGATCTCCACGGACACTACCTTCCCGGCCAGACCGAACACCTCCTTCAGCTTGTTGGAATCGACCGTGTAGTCCAGCTGGGGAAGAGGCGGTGGGCTGTGCAATTGCGACCAGACACCGGCAGTCGCACTCAACAATTTCTGACATCAATTTCAACGGCGATATGTCGGGAGCAATAAGATGATTTTGAGATTGACGACAATGGAAATTGCATTGAAATCATCATGTCAGAAAGTCGTACCAACGCACCGATCAAATTGATAAATGGCTGTGTTAGACAACGGGTTGAAGGGTCGGAAAACCCAAAATAAGCATTGCAGAGGCCAAAGCTAAGACCCATTCATGCCCTCCCGGGTTTTCCACGAAACAAGTCACGAATACAACCCATTTCTCCTTACGCTGACGAGAGTTAACATTACAGTCTTTCAACACCAAACCGGGCATAAGCATCGCCACTCGTAAACAAGGTGAGAAAGTCGGCCATTCTTCAACCTCTCGTGCACTTGACATCCCCTATAGGTTAGGACACCTCCGTAGGTTTCATTCATTTCGACGCGTATGAAACTGGGTTGGTCACAATTGTCAAACTCACTAGTAGGGGAAACTCAAGTCTGATAGTCTAGTCTCAGCTTATCAGCAGCGCCAGAACGCACCAAGGTTTCAACACCACGTCAGAAAAGATCCCTTCAAAGCGAGATCCCACTACTGAGCTATTCCTGCTCACGTTTGCCACGAACACACGGTTGACGAGAGGCCCCTCAATGCCGAGACTGTCCAGGAAGCTGACGTTGAGGCCGAACGTGTTGGCGTACTTCTGCTCAGGCGGTACCAAAGGCGAGGGACCGGGACCACCTGCCGAGTTAACGAGGGGCTGCGATTGTCCGCGTAGGCGCTTATATACAGCATTAGTCAAGAGGCAGAAAGTGTTCTGTAAGAAAAACATTCCATGACCTTTTAAACCCTCAACACGGACAGGCATAATAGCATAATATAACCACAGCTGCGTAACCGTGGAAACACCAGTCGGGCAGTATGTGTGCGTGGCGGGTGTGCCGCCGAGTTGGCGCCGCCCGCTGCGCGGGCTGAGGACCGACCTCGGCCGTCCCGCTCCGAGTCCCGGTAGCTGCCCATCAGGCTGGGCCGGCGCGCGTCCTGCTGGGCGGCGGCGCGCCTCTGTGCGTCCGAGTGGGCTCCGTCGCCGCCCCGCACGATCCTGCCGCAGCGGTCCCGCTCCACGCCAAAGTCCTGCCCCACATCCGGTCACACACGTCAGTGTTACCTCACAGCAGCGCCGGCCGCTGTCCTCGGCCACAGCACAGCCATCAACAGATGAGTGTAGCCAGCATGGTAGGACATGCTTTAAACTTCAACCATTTTACGACGCACCATTTGCTGAGGTCAAATCGCGTCAACAACTCTAATCCTGTTGGAAGGGTATATTGGGTGCCCGAAGGTCCTTATTCAGCATTCCTGCCCGGGATTTGAAACCGGGCCAGCGGCGTGGAAGCCCACAGCACCACCCCCGAGCCATCACATCAGCATGTCGTCAAACCACAGCCGCTATCGTCTCATCTGGGTTACCTCAAACCAGATACTTTAATTGCCCACGATCCTAGGGGAACATTCCGTGGCCATATAATTAAATCATTATAAGAACTAAGCGATTCCTGGGCGGCGCCATGCGGTAGTCAGCTACTTGCAAAGGCACAAATGACTCCCAAAGAAAAGCATCGTGCGACAACAGTGAGTGAGATACAACAGTGGACGCACGTCTTGTGAGAACAGATAATGTCACACGGCTCACCGGTCCGTCACCCTCACCTCCTTCACGACGATGTTGCGCCCTTTTAGCTCGTAGCGGTGCATCTTTTCTATGGCAAGGTCCACGAGCTCATCGCTGTCGAACTCGATGATGCCACATCCGCGCGAAGAGCCACCCTCGTCGTGGAAGATCTCCACAAACTTGACAGAGCCAACTGTAAATCCGATAGACGGGTGAGCAGACGACATCACAGTCTCGTAATATGAAATAGATGCTAATGCCAACATGCAGTAGTCTTTGATGTTACGCATTGTAATTTATTAGCTACAAAATTATATTTGCTATTTTCCACCGTTTCGCCTTAAAACTAGAGTGACTGTCTTATCGTGAAGACAAACAGGTATCATTCGTGCTTGTTTCACGCAAATCCTGCTAGTAATCACGTCAATCCTTACCAATATTTATACCTGACAACACCGTACGTAAGGTATTCGTGGGCCCTAGTCCGCTACCAATTTTCAAGCAAAATGTTAACGGTGAATTATTTTGTAAACTTAAAAACATTGGGCATTTCCGCATTTATTTCGGAAGTAACTCGAACTGAAAAATTGAAATCCAACAAATAGGAAGAGGAAGTCCCACGCCGATCTGATAACGGAGACTTCAGGCTTCCGCAGCGTGACGATAGTGATGGAAGAACAACTAAGACTGAAGCTGGAGGATTCAAAACTCAATTGCGTAACAGAAGTCGCGCGAAAAGCCCGTGATTGACGATGCGACGCTGTCACAACACTGCAGACCATCACTGAAGTCCAGAGAAACATTAAAACTGAGCCAAGCAAATTGATTTTTGTTTTTGGAGGAAGGCTTAAAGGGAATGTGGCACCTTCATAACGTGATTTTAACTGAGATAGCCAAGTTGTAAAGCAAGTCGGAAAACCCGGTACTCCATATATCATTTGTCTCGGAACTCGATATTTCCGTAGAAAAAAGCTAAAGCCTACCTGACACCAACCCCTCATCAACCCCCCGCCGGGCGGCCATTGTTGTGAGCTGCTGGTGTGACGACATTTGCTGACATCACGATGAGCATCAGCCAATCGAAGCCCTTGAAGCGTTTCAAGTATGGTAGTGGTTGCGAGATCGTGACATCATCCACAGGCTGATATTTATTTCTTTTTCTAGAGGAGTATTTTAAAAATCAAAATATTGAGCTTATTGTACATTTTTCAAAGAAATTATGAGTGGCTTCATTATTTTCGGCTAAAAGTACGCCTATTGCACTAAATTCCAGGATTCTACCAAGGTGCCACATTCCCTTTAAAGGGAGATACGCGAAAAAAATTTTTATTGGCTAGATCAAAAGGTCACAAAAAGTTGTTTCAAAAGTCATATTCTCATTTTTGCGAATTCGGCCTGCAAATGCCTTAAAATTGATCTCAAAGTCAACATTTATAGACGACTTTATCGATACACTCCATATCGATGTATATGACGTACACACGGCTAGAGCTATCAATTTCTCTAAAAAAAATGGTCGTATTTTTCCTAAGCAGTGACTTGAAAGTTTTGAAACGATAAAGACAAAAATTATTTCAGAATATCTACAGCCCAAAATAATATTATAATAGAAATATAGGATTTCTAATTTTTTTAGTAATCACAACTGACCAATCAGAAGGCATAGCCACCTCAAAGGGGGTCACGGGACCTTCTTGACGCAAAAGTTTCGTCATTCTGGGGATATTGCAGAAAACGGTTGAAGACCTGAGGACGCAGTGAGACATATATGAACGAAAAGAGACATATTTAACCTGTATTGAAGCAAGGGAAACAAAAGCATAGTTATATAGGGGATTTCGAAGATTTTAGTGAGAGTTGTTCTTGTATTCTGATGATATCTTCCACAGGTAATAGTACAAATATTATTTTGCAGAGCTGATGCAGAAGAAAACTTCTGTTTTGTGCCTGTTTTTTTTCTTTGTACCACCGAATATATGTGAATGGCTTCAGGAAAATAAAGCCCATCGGCCCATCCGCCGTGCTATCATAGTTAGCAAACCAATAGAGACACCATAGTTAGTTACAACAGTACTCTGAGCAAGTGCCATAAAACGTTGTTTTTAGTGAGAAAGCATAAGGGAAGGAGATTGTGGGATGTTGATGTGTGATCATACATGTAGGTTCTGGAGAAACTATGATATTGTGCTAAGGTTGATGATGGATGAAATATTTTTCTACCAACTGTAAGTGAACTCTGTGAGTATGCTAACTTTTTAAGATAGATTTTCTTTAATATTTGTCATTCTTAAAAGATAAGCAAGACATTTTTTGGTTTTGGCAACCTATGTGGGCCTTGAACCTTTTAAATTAAAGATTAAACCGAGCATTCAGATAGCTCAAATTAGACCTTAACATGCCTTGATCTATACATGTTTAGGTACTATGGCAAGCTCATCTCTTTTTTCTCCCGTATGCTAGGTGGGGTAAATTTAGAAGTCTTATCCTTCCTCTATGTTGGAGATGTATGATGTGGGTAACAACAACTCTATTTTCTGTCCTCAATGATATTCTGTCTGGAAAATGTGGCTGGTTTCTTGAGGCATTTGGGACAGCGTAGATCCTGCATATATCTGGAGGCATAAACTTGATTTCCAGAAGAAACTTTTGTTTCCAACCGGTGCACATATCCATTTTGGTGTGTGGGGAGGTCGCTTATCAATAATTGCCATTTTCTCTGTTCTCCTTTTCATTGCTTTGTAGCAAACATGATATATGTTTTATATATATTCACCATTGTGGAAAGTATGGCAGCTGGTCAGAAGAGTCGCACCAGCCATCTAAAACTCTGGCACAAATTTGCACAGCCAGCCACCTAAATTCACACCAATCTGCAGTATACCAGGGAGAGAGCACCCATCCCTACCCTAGTGTGCAAATTATAGCATTTTCTTCAAGATCTCGTTGGTGCAAGTGTACTTGGAGACAGGATCAAGTGGTGCAAATTCAATCAACCTTGTGTGAATTTGTGAGACTGGTGCCAGAAAGGTGACACTGAAAACCAAACAAATATTGACTGAATGGTTATAAAGACTGAGGAGGGGGCTTGAAAAAGTCCTTAACTATCTCACTAATAGGAGAGACAGCATTGCATTGTGTGGGTAGGAATGAGAGCGTTTTTCCCTGGTAATATGACAGGTTAGTGTGAATTTTTGGTGGCTGTCGGTGCAAGAATTTCAGATGGCTGGTGCAGCTTGTCTGGCCTGCTGCCATACTTTGCAGACAGGTCCCTACCCACATGATGCAATTTTCCTTGTGTCTTTATAGCCATTTTTCCATTATTTGTTTGGTTTTCAGCATTACCTCCCTTGCACCAGTCTCAAATTTGCACCAGTTTAATAAAATTTGTACCACTTGTTCCTGTCTCCAGTGGCACTCACATTGACTAGGCCTTGTCAAAAGTACCATACTTTTCACCCTGGTATATTCATGGTATATTGCAGCAAACAATGATTCTGTTGCTTCTTTTTCTGCTGTCACTTTTGTGTAATAACTTGAAATACAGTAATGTGACGGATAGCATTCTTATAAAACATTTTGGCCCGAAGCCAAGTTTGTGCTCACATTTAAGTCCTGGGAATTGAAGTCTTCCATTCCATATTTTTTGCCTGTCCTTTCCTCATGCTTGTATGAATTTTTCAGGTGCTGCCAGTGGCTTAAGATCTGTGGATGGTCCCTCACTTCCTGAAGCTGCTGAGGAACCACATCTTGGACCAGGGTCTGAGGCTACCGGGTCCAGAGGCACCGGTAGTAGACAAGGGCCTCCCCCAGCAGCTTTTGGCAAAGGACAATGCCAAGCTTCTGCTTTGCCACGCCCTTCAGTTGAAGCATATAAAGGTATGGGCCATCAGTTTTGCGCATCAAACTTTTACTTGCGTTCTTTTTATATGTGCTGGACGTGAAATTTAAATGATTTGTGTAAGATTTTAAATTATTCAGTGCCCGGGAGTACACCTTTCCATTTGGTTTGTACCGTTTTTATTAATATACTGTGTACAATTGTATTTGCAGAGGCAAAATGGATTGCATTGCTATCAAATGAATCTCAGGTCACTCATTGGAATGAACATATCAATATATTTTTCACTGGCAACGGGAACATAGCAATAATATTAGTGGTCCTCTTTTGAATAAAAGGACATTATGAACCTTCCCTGATAGGTGAAAATAGATTTAAAACAAATCTATAAATGTGTGAGAGCTGAACATGTTCCATCTTCTAATATATGTTAAGTTGAACAATCATGATAAATGACTAGATTGTGAATATTTGGCTAAGTGTCAGTTATTCGCTCGATATAGCAAAATATCCAATAAAACTGTTCCTTTTGACAATTGCCCATCAGTTGATGATTGTCAGATGAAGTTTATACCAAAAAATTTCCGTCAGGTGACTGGCCAGGAGCGACAGAGAGTACGTCCAGCGGCCCAGATGCTCAGCGAGCGCGTGGGAAAGTGTCTACTCTACCTATTCGGTCAGCGCTTCATCAAGCAGGCTCAGTTCGTCATCACCTGCGACGAGATGTTCGACACCTGCAACTTTCGGTGCTTCCTGGACGGCAAGGCTCATCGGTCAGCATTCGGCTTGGAGCACACCATCAATGCTCAGTATACTTCTCTGCTCGAGTTCATGCGGCTGATTCGGGACTCCCGGAGTCGGATGCCAGAGCAGGTACCATTCCAGAACGGGTTCATCATGTCCTTAACAGCCCTGCGAGGTCTCCACAGCATGCTTCAGAACATCTACGGTGTCAAGTACTTTCGGACGTCTCGGGTGAATCAGGACATGGTAACGAACTTCTTCTCTCAGGTCAGGTGCTTGGGAGCAGGCAGCACCCACCCAACGGTGGTGGAGGCCAAGACTCGTGTTCTCATGCTAGACCACATGCTGATGGAGCCCCAGTCTCGCTGGAAGAAGAATCCACATACCTGAGTGCGGCTACCCTGCAACTGGACACCCCCCTCCCCGACAGTCATTACTGAAGAGCTGGATGACATCGCTGCTGTGTGATCAGATGGAGAGGGTGCAGCCGTGCCCCGCTCCACCGGTGTCGGACAACCCGGAGCAGGACTGGCTGGACGAGGATGACCAGGACGACGCCGCGGAACGAGCTGCTCCGTCAGCAGGGGACGCGAACCAAAAACTTTGTAAGCAGGCACCGGCCTACGTGGCGGGCTTTGTTGCTGCAAAATGCAAACCTGTGGACAGCTCTCTCTGATACATATCATCGACCGTGCCTGTAGTAGATGAAAGTGGGAAACTGGAGTGGTTGCAACGTCTCAATCGGGGTGGTCTCACAATACCAAGTGAAAAGTGGCTTAGGCAAGTAGGGGAGCTAGAGGTTTTAGTTTGTGCTATGCATGGACCAAGCGACATCGATAGGAAACCAGGATTCATTCGCGTTTGACTTCTGATGTGCTGGTTAAATTCCCGGACCTTCACGAAAACGTAGCGCGAAAATACGCGGTGACGAGAACACACATGCGGGTGAAGTGGCTGCAACAGTTGTATGCGGAGGGGAAGCGAAAGGCAAGGGCAGAACAGAAAAGTCGTCGGGAAATGAAGAGAATGCGTTACTACATTTAGTAAAAGTGATTGAGTAATATCCTCAGGTATTATTGATAATACTGTATCTGCACCCAGTTCGTATACTAATCGGGCGTTTACCCGCTGTAGCGCCGCGTCAGAGGTACGAGTCGGTGATTGATAAAGGATTATTTATATATTTTACGAACGTGCATTGATCTATATATCTATGATAGAAGTGATAACAGTTGTGTGTACGTTTGGTTTTTTACATGTGTTTTTTGTGATTTGGATGTCCCTTGCGCAAAAACGTTTAAAAACCTAAAAAAATAGCGGGGAGTGGTGTGGCCCATAATATTTGCTATACATTTTTCTTCTTTGTTTTTCTTCGTAAAGTAAATGGGCACATGGGAAAGGGAAGGGCACTCCTGCATACCCAACAATGGGCAGGGGCAAAATTTTATGCGTGATCTGTACATTTTGTGTTGCGTAGTTTGTTGCCGCCGTAAACTTATCAGTTATGTATGCTAGTCAAATCAAACTGTTGGCTTCCCTGTTATGTATAGTAGTGTGACCTTTGTACACAGTGTCCTATTTTTGGTGCATCTGAACAAGAAGTGAAGTATTCGTCATATATTTATCGTGACGAACGGCTCAGTGGCTGAGACTGCGTTAGTGCGCAAACCATGAAAGAATACGTGTGGAAATGAACGCGACACCACACAAAACATGTGCACAGCGTTACGATTTCGTTTAGCATTTGTATACCGTCGATTCTCTGCTCACCTATATCATGATTAAATGTATGATTATGGATTGCGATATTTCATTTGGAAATGTCTGCCGAGATGGTGCTGAATTAAATAGTCTTTCCGAAAAATTGCGCTCAATGTGATGTCAAAGGAGCTTCTTCGCTGCCGTGATGAATATAAATCACTGCATTGGTACATAAATTTTGTTCCACGGTATTTACCTAAGCATTTTAACACAAATTATATCGTTTTCTGGTGAAGTTGCTAGATCTTCGAAAGAAAATGCCTCCCACGTTTGTTGTGTTGTGCCCTGATTTAGCTTGACAAAGTTGAGAAAATACCTAAAAATAAATATCCATTGAAAAATGTTCCCGCTGAACATATGGCTGGTAGTTATGTTAACACGCGCATTGACGGGGGCGGGTACCCGCCCCCCTCGGGTTTTTCGGAGACAGGAGAAAAACGGCGGCGCGTAGCGCCGCCGTACTTGACACACCTTTTCCCTCATCTTTTTACAACTTCTGTGAAAATTTTAAGGTTAGGTCATCTCAGGTCAGATCACCAGTACAGGTCGTGACCTGACCTCAAAAACGTTTAATATAGTATAAGTCGGAGCAGGGTGAACTTATCCGATTGAAACTCATCACATAATGAGCCCACCGAGTTCTCTAAAATATTTTCCGACTTTTTTTGATATCGATGACCTAAGGTCAGGTACAAGGCATGACCTCTCCGTTGGAAATACATGGGAAAAATGTTTTTTACTGAATAAATCAGTAAGGGGTGGTGATAAAGCGTTCATTCTAGTTGCATTAGACTCACCTTGTCTTTGCGGTTCTAATAATATAAATTTTATATAATTTGACCTTGACCTGACCTCAGGTCAGGTCAAATCCTTGATTTGACCTAGCAAGGTCAAATCATATATCATTCGATTCGGCTTGCTACGAGGATTCCTGTAGTTTAAAAGTAATTTTGCTCTATCTTTACTTGTTCAGATGTAATGGCCGAAAACCTTAATTTATATGTTGTCCCTAGGACGGCCAGTGTGCAAAGTATGACATTTTTGACGAGATCTCGTTGGTGCGAGTGCACTTGGGGACAGGAGCAAGTGTGCGAATTTTACCAGCCTGGTGCGAATTTGTGAGACTGGTGTGAGGAAGGTGACACTGAAAACCAAACAAATAATGGCTAGGTGGTTATAAAGATACAGGAGGGGGCCTTATGAAAAGTCCTCAACTAACTAACTAACTAATAAGAGAGATAGCATTGCATCTTGTGGGTAGGAATGGGTGCGTTTTTCTCCCTGGCATATGGAAGACTGGTGCGAATTTTTGGTGGCTGGCGGTGCGAGAATTTCAGATGACTGGTGCGACTCGTCTGGCCTGCTGCCATACTTCGCAGACTTGTAGGACGGCATGTTTCAACCTCTCGTGACATTAAATGTGACCTGACCAAAAATGGTTCAAATATTTTCGATAAAGAAATAGATGGGCTACCCAACGCCTTACCGTTTTTCGCTACCTACCGTGGTTCTCGAGATCTTAGGGGGCGGGTACCCACCCCTCTCGTCAAGGTGAAGGTGGCTCAGACCCCCGTCAAAGCGCGTGTTAAATTAGGAGACATTAGAATTGTAGTGAAAATTTCCCGCAAGGTCATTTTCATTTCCGCTGGGGGCTAGAGGGTAAGATGCTCCAACGACAGAACACTTGTGCCAATGAGCGCCGCCACGGCACCTAGAATTAGGGGGGGCAAACCCATTTCTGCCTCTCCTGGTTGGGAACGAATATTTTTTGCTCTACAGACCTTGTGTAAACATCTCTTTCAGTGCTTGTCAGACCTAGTATAAAGCTACATCTCTAAGTACATGATCACTCTCCGGGGCGAGGGGGAGCGAATATTTTTACTCGACAGACCTAGGGTAAACACTTTTTCAAAATTTCTTTGGCGTTTTGGGGGCCAAAAGATAGTTTGGTCCCCCTCCAACGCTTTGGGGGGCGATGGTCCCTCCGATACACATTTGGTCCCTCCGATACACATCAACTCTACAGCACAACCCCTGGCCATCCCCGGCGCTCATAGATTCTGATCTAAATGCACCTTTTTCCCCCTACAATAGAAAACCTGGATCGGCCATTGTATGTTTCTGTTCAGAGCACCATAGTCTACACACTTGAAACAATAAAAACGGGTCTTCACTCATACGCGTCGGAAAAAGGGGGCCAGGGGGACCTGGCCCCCATTTTTCGGCCAAAAATTTCCTGATCTCAGTCAAAATTAGGGAAAACCGGACATTCTTATATCCAGCCGCTGCGGAAGGCCACGAGGAGCCCAAATTCGAAGAGTTTTTGGTCCTGATGTTGAAAGTTTTTTGTCAGCATCAGGTTGAAGTTTGGCTGGCCCCCCACTTTTTTGACGGTGGCGACACTTATGTCTTCAATGTCCTTACTTTGCCAAGCCGAGCCCATTACAGCTTTCGGGGTACCGCCGGACCGATTTTCATCTATAGTTGGGTTCTAAAGTGACTCAACGGCAATTTGCATTACTCCCGGCCGGCTCCTGGGTTTGTTTTGCAAAACTCGAACAGAGGTGTGATGGACTGCTGGCAACCTACAAACTCTTTTGTGGTGCGCAGGAGCAATTCTGCGTATTATGGGCTCGCTGCCGTCTGCATTCTATAAAATACGATACTGCGCGTGCGCGTTGCAGAAAAACCTGCCAGTCCGCCTGCAGTCGAACACATCTCCGGTTAGTTCGGGTCGGACCGTAGGTAGAGGTTTAAATCTTTTTTCAAATCTTTCTTGTGGGATAAATTTGTAAAATTAATGACTAAAAACAGTGTAAAAATACATTCTGAATACAAATATATAATATGAGAAACATCAAAACACAATTTTAGTAACCATGGCAACGAGAAAAGACTGTCCCTGGCTAGTGATGGAGTGCTGGGTTTAATACTCTAACTACTATTGATAAATGTTTCGATAATTGTGATGTGGCCTCCCAAAAAATTGGTCGAAGATACAAAAATGATTATTGGTTTCAGGATCAGGATTTTTCAAATATCACGAAACCACAATAAAAATTTTTTCGCGTATCTTCCTTTAAAGGGAGATACGCGAAAAAATGTATCAGCTACATCAAAAGGTCACAAAAAGTTGTTTCAGAAGTCCTATTCTCATTTTTGCGAATTCGGCCTGCAAATGCCTTAAAATTGCTCTCAAAGTCAACATTTCTAGACGACTTTAGCGGTACACCTCATATCGATGTATATGACGTACACACGGCTAAGGCTATCAATTTCTCTAAGAATTAGGTCATATCTATCCTAAACAGTGATGTAGAACTTTGGACTACTACAGAAAAAGCTACTTTAGAAAAACAACATTCCAAAACTCTTTTGAAACAGAAATATAGGGCTTAAAAGAAATCACAATTAACCAATCAGAAGCCTAGGAATTCTCAAACCGGCGTCACGTGACCTATTTGACGCAAAAGTTTTGTCATCCTGGGGCTGAAGCAGAAAATGACTCAAGACCCGATGTACGAAACCGCTGAAGACTTGAGTAATTGTTTTTTCCATTTCTAGGGCAAACTAATTCATTTTGTAATTTTTAAAAGCTTTTTAAAATTAATTCAAATACAAATACAGGAGAACAGACTTTTGTATTACAAAAAGAACATTGCTTTTCAACTTTAAATAGTTTTCGAAAAGTAAGTGATGGCTGAAGGTTTCAGCATTTTATCGGAACTGTTAACCTATTTCGATAATAGGTGAGTGGCCTCCCCACAATTTTGCCGAAGATAAAAAATAATTGATAGTTTCGTAATCAGGATTTTTCAAATAGCAAGAAACCACAATAATAATTTTTCGCGTATCTCCCTTTAATGGGCCAAGGAATCAGAATGCGATGTGGTGGTCTCCTACCAATCAGGAAGCTGCAGCAAGGCGAGACTCGGTGCAGTACCGTACCAACGTCTGCACGCTGGGAGACGATCGACCAGGCTGCATTCCAAACCTGACCTCCAACTCGGCTGGCTTCATCGCTTTCGATTTCTTTGTCTCGGGTGCAGTGAAAAAAGAGGCAAATGAATCTAGCTGCAGCACATAGATGAGCTGACTGGCAGGATCACCGGGCCTTGGGGACCTGGACCTGGAGCTGACCAAGGACAGCGGCTGGCACAGACACCGCCTCAGTGTTGAGTAAAGCCATGAACGAGGTTGGAGAGTGGGATCGAGAGAACGTACCGCAGGGGAAAGTCGACCCAAGTTTGGAAAATTGATAAAAACGCAGTGTTGTTTTTTTTCTTTTTACCGGCAGCTGTCTTTAGCACGAATATCATCATAATCATGTACAAACAAACGGAATACTAGTTACAAGAGCACATAATTGCATTCACCTTCGTTTCTGAACAGATCCTTGAGTTCCTGCCACGGGTAGTCGAATGGGATGTTGGAGACATACACTCTGCGGTCTGGACGATTTCTCCTGCAACACAACATCCGCATCACTGTCAAAAAGCACGCAGATACTCTCAACAACCCAGCAACACCCAGACAGGTCCGCCACAGAGCGGAACACATCCGATGCCCCTGTCCAAGACACGACACCTCCCACCTGTCGCCGGGGCCGCGGGTGTCGCGCGGACGGCGGTCGCGGCTGTCGCGCGAGTCCCGGAGCATCGCGGCGCGGCCGAGGGCGAGAGCCGTTCTGTTCGCCGCCCGACTGTTTCTCGTCTTTCGCCTTCACTGGAGACCTGCCAGTTACAGCCACTGTCAGCCGCGCTCCGCGCCGCTTTACTTGAGGAGACACCATAAAAACTATCCAATGGCTGAAGTAGACATTCAAAGGCAACTGAATGTATGGCCGTGAATTCCCATACCCATCACCTCCATATCATGCCTACTGTAGCCAGAATATTGCATATAAAAGTTTTTTTTTAAATAAAGTAATATATGCCACAATATCGTTCCAATATTTGTCAGTCAGCAGAACAAAACCAGTACCAAAAACTTAGCACCTCAGGCGTATTCCTATGCGTATTCCATGACCTACACATTTCTCCTAAATAGAGAAAAAAGATAATTCAACCCATTTGAGCACTTCTATGCTAAATAAGACAATTTATTTACAGTTTTATTAAGCATTGCGCTTGGTCTAAATCCATTGTTTCGACTTCTCACAAAGTCCATGCAGCGATATTTTACCCAAAACATACCTGTCCCGCTCATCATTGAACTTCCCTTCTGCCAATGACATGGTTGAAAGAGGGAAGTGCTACGGAATCTCTGAAAAGAGAGGAACCGACCTGTTAACGTAATTATGTTGTACCTACAACTCACAAACGTTCATTCTGCAAGAGATCACTCAATCGCATTAATGCTGAGCTAGCGATACATACAATTAAAGAACCTAAGGAGCAAGAAACTGTGCATGCAGAAATTAGAAAAAGCCTGAAATCACTTGCTGTATAGGCAGAATCCTTGAGTTCATACATATTTTGGATAATCATGAACATAGATCAATTCGAACATAAATTTCCTCTGGAAAAAGACTCATCCAGCCAGGAGAAGCTTCTTGTGGCTCGGAAAGACAGTCTGCTCTGATCAATCATTCAACTCCGGGTCCAGATTACACCAAGCCTTTGTTAACTGACATTCCAACCATACACGTATATTTACACTACGGCGGTACATAAAACATACAAGACCCTAAAAACAAGCCCCGGCCGACTGAGGTGGGCAAATACAATTATAAACGGAGGAGCCGAGCCCCGAACCCGTGACCGCCGACGGTGCGAGCGCTCTAAATTACGCCCAGACGGGCACGGGCTCGGAGCCCGGCAGACGTCTACCGGCCGATTCCGTGAAATAATAAATCAGGATGATGATGAACGTATGAGCCGGACAAAAAAGCACAGTTAAAACGTGAGCGAAAACAAATAAACATTGATCTATGGCCTACAGTGCGCAGACACCGCCAATGGGAGCAGCCTCCCCCTCTCCGGCACCCGTGGCGCCAGCCACACCCTCACTGTCCCCAGACTCCCGGTCCCCCGCAAAGTCCGGTTCCCCGCCATCCGCCCCGACGTCCGGGATGCCGGGGATGTCCCTGGTCGGGTCCGCCTCGGTGCGGGTGCCGCTGACGAAGGCGTCCATCACCGTAGCAGACGCAGGCGCGAGACATCGTGGGCCGCTCCTCGAGCAGCTGTTTGGAACCGACCGAGGTCGTCGGTGAGGCTGCGCCGTTTGGCCCGCGACTCGAAGGTAAGCCGGTGGGCCGGTCGACAAGCGGGTGCTGTGGCATATGGTCCCGCAGGCGGCTGACCGCCCGGTCGCCGTACTGCCGCCCTCCGGTACGTTGGTAGGCGGTTATTGGGGGGACGCCGGTAACAGTAGCTCTGAGGCGTGTCCACGCGATAGAAGGCAGTATGAATAGGCTGTCGGGCCGAGTCGGGTAGGTGGGCAGTATTACCCGGATGAGGCTGGACGATGCCACGCGATGCTCAAACAGCCGCTTGGGTTGATTGAGGTCCTGGGTGAGGCCGCGCCGTTTGGCCCACGACTCGAAGATAGACCGCCGCGGCATGTGGTCCTGCAGGGCGGCCGCGCGCCGCACCGCCGCCACCCGCGGCCCTCCGGTATGCTGATCCTGCGGTTGTTAGGACGCCGGAAACAGCAGCTCCGACGCGTGCCCACGCGAGAGAAGGCCTGAAGAGGGCATGAAGAGGCTGGAGCCGCGCCAGCTGCTCCACCGACGCCGCCCAGCGATCAAGCTCTAGAAGGTCGGTCCCAACTTGGTTCCAACGATGCAGCTCGACAGATGAAGAACCGCCCCGGCAGAAGACGCCCCGGGCAGTGCCTCCATCACGGGAACAACTCAAGCCCGCGCAGATCCGCCACGCCGGGACAGCGCCAGCAGCACCAGCGGACACGCCGGGTCCCAGGGACCACCGGCAGCAGGCAGGCGGAGAAGAGAGAGGCTCCAGCTCTGCGGCGCAGCGGAAAAAGAGTGAAGGGTTTGGCCTGGTGGGAGAGTGGCTGGTGGCGAGACGGGGAATAGGTGCGCGATCAGAAGTGCAGTGCAGTTAGCAACGAGACGTTAAGACATAAGGGTGCCCGTCCCCGACCCCATGCTAACGGTAGATTTTCTTGTTGATGAGGCACCTCAAAGTTAATAATAAAGCCACTCTCCGACAATGCTTAGGCTCATGTTCGTTCAAAGTAAGAGGTCACCAGCGGGGAGAAACATCAAAGTACAATAAATTTGAACTTGATATGACAACAACAGGGACACTTTACATCAGACGTTGGTAGACAAGTGGACAGATAACACTTGCTGAAAGCATGACAGGTTCAGGTAACATAGACTGTACTAGGGAGGTTCAATGGGGACACATTATGGGGTTTGACAGATGGAGAAAAAAATACAGAACAGACAGGTGGTCAGATACATATATAGACATGCACACCTCAGTAGTGATCAATGAAAACTTTTTTTGCAATTCGCTTGAAGGCGGATTTGCTGAGCGGGATATCTGAAACATTTCTTATTTTCGAAGCTATGTATTCATTCCATGTCTTAGGCGCCGAAATGAATAGGGAAAAGGTTCTGAACTTTACTGGGGTGAAAGGCACTTCAAAATGCCTTACCTGCCTGGCAGACCTACCTCTGCCTTCAGTGAAAGGAGTTAATTTGGTGGCTAGGGGATAGGGCAAAGAGTTTACAAGGAATTTGTGCATTACATGTATTTGGCTGAGTCTGGCAAGATCCTGAAGTTTCACAACTTGGTGCTTCTTAAAAAGAGGGGATGTTGGGGATAGATAGTGGGCAGAATCTATTACCCTTATTATTCTCTTCTGAAGAATTTCTAATCTTTTGAACCTTGTTGGATATGTTGAACCCCAGACTTCGATGCCAAATGTCAAATGAGGTAGGATTAGAGCATTATATAGGAGGAGACAATGTTTGGGGGCAAGAAACTTCTTAATTCGAGAAATAATGCCAATGTTGCGTGACACTGTTCCTTCAATTTGTTTTATATGATGGTACCATTTAAATTTTTTGTCAATGATTAGGCCAAGGTACTTAGTTGAGAATTTTCTTTCTATTTGTTCCCTGTTTATGTAGATATTGAGATCAGGAATGGTTGCCCCTGTCGAAAATAGCTGGTAAGTGGATTTTTTGGCGTTTATAGTCAGCCGATTGCTACGCAACCAAGTGGCCACCTTAGAAATATTGTTGCTGATCAAGTTTTGAAGGTCAGAATGATTTGGGGCTGTGAAAGTGACAACAGTATCATCTGCAAATTGGAGAAATCTGGCTGAACTTGAGCTTAAGATGATGTCATTGATGTAGATTAAGAATAGTAAGGGGCCTAAGATGGAACCTTGTGGTACGCCATGCACATTTTTAATGGGATTTGACGAGAAAGTATGATTGAATTTGACTATCTGGGGGCGGTTTTCCAGGTACGATTTGAAGAAATTTAAAGGAATATTGGAGATGCCATAGTACTCCAATTTTTTAAAAGAATTTCATGGTTGACAGTGTCAAATGCCTTTGAGAAGTCGAGATAGATGGCCGCTGTTGGCTGTTTTTGATGGAGAGTAAGAGTGACATGATCATGAAGGAGAGCTACAGGCATGTAAGTGCTATGGAGTTTTCGAAACCCAAATTGGGATTCACTGAGGATATTTTCAGAAGATACAAAGCCTGATAGTTGATGAAATACGATTTTCTCTAATACTTTTGAAATTATGTTCAGAAGGCTAATGGGGCGATAGTTATTGAATGAACAGGGGTCACCAGACTTGAAAATGGGAACCACGACAGCTTTTTTCATGTTTGAGGGGAAGATACCAGTTAGAAGACTGAGGTTAAAGACATGACAAAGAGCTGGGGCAATGGTGACAGCAATATCTTTCAAAATTTTTGGCGTTAGACAGTCTGGAGTGGCCGAACTAGAATCTAGACTTGAAATGATTGACAATATGGAGCGTACATCAGTGGGTTGGAAGGTGAATGTAGCCCTGGGAGGTGGTTGACCAGCCAGGTAAGACAATGGGTCAATGCTGGATTTTTCAAGTTTTGAGTCCAGGGTTGTAGCTATTGATCCAAAAAATGAGTTAAACGTGTTGGCAATTTTTGAAGGGGAGTCTATATTTCTGCCATCAGAGATGAATTCTTAGGGGTTGTCATGTTTGGAGTTGTTTTTCCTCAGGAGAGATTTGAGAGTTTGCCAGAGTTTTACTGGATTAGATTTGTATTCCTGGAGTTTTCTGTCATAGTACAATTTTTTGGATTTGCATATCAGGCCAGATAGTTTGTTCCTATAAGTTACAAAGTTTTGTTTGTTGGCTACAGTTGGATCCTGGATTGACTTTTTATGGAGCTTGTTTTTAGTATTAATACTTTGGAGCAATCCATGTGAAATCCATGGCTGGACTGGTATGTTTCTTCTATCAGCTTTTTTGCGGCTTAGTTTTGTGATTTCAGTATTAAGAGTATCAATCAGGAATTTGGAAGCATTTTCAACCTCAGTAAAATTTTCAAAGCCTGCGAATTTACAAGCCAAAATCTCATTGAGGGAGTCAATTTTCCTAAAGTCAAAGCATAGTTCAAATTTGGATGGGGCTGGAACTTTGTTGGAGATGTTAATGTTGAGCTGAATGTGAATTGGTAAATGGTCACTAACATCTGAGATCATCACTCCAGTATTTTTTACCACAGATATGTCATTGAAAAAGAAGTTGTCAATCAGGGATTTTGATTCAGCCGATATTCGGGTGGGGAGAGAGATTCCAGGTGAAAGCCCAAGGGCAGCAAAAGTATTCAGGAAGAGAGAGGCCTGGCCTGATGATTGGTGCTTTAGAATGTCTACATTGAAGTCTCCTTCTATGACACACAGTTTTGAGTCCAAGTTAATTAGATTCATGACTGGTTCCAAATATTCTAGAAACTCTTCAAGGGGGTATGAGGGTGATCTATATACCGAGCCTAAAATAATGCAACTGTTGTTTATTTTGAGTTCGAGAAGGACAGTTTGAAATTCTAGCTTATCAGACTCCAGGTCAGGTCTTCTTTTATATTGGATGTTGTTTCTAATGAACATGGCAGAACCCTTACCCCTAAAGGCAGAAGGGGAGGAACATTCTAACCTATAGTTGTTTATTTTGAAAGAATCTACCAAATCTCGGTCAAGCCAGGTTTCGCTGACACATATTATATGGGGCTGGTGGGGCAACATGCGCAGCAGGAGCTGAAGTTTTTCATAATTTTTGGGCAATGATCGGATATTGACATGGATAATGTTCAAAGATTGATTTGAGGGGGCTTGCTGGTTGATAAGAGAATTCTTTAACTCTAGATAATTACAATTTTCCAAGATAGCTTTGAGTTGGGGATCTACTACTTCAAGATCACCACTGAGGCATGAGAAACTGGGTAAGAATCGTGTATCAATTTTTTTATGGCTCTGTAAGTAACCACAATACTTTGAGAGTGGTTTGAAAATAAAGGCAACCCAGAAAGGAGCAAGTTAGAGGCCAAATACTCAGAGCTGAGGAAAACACAAGTTTGAGGCTCCTTATTACTTGATCACCAACTAGAAAAAAAGTAGGAAAAGAAAAATCCAAAGGAGCTACCACTGAGAACAAAACCTGCAGAGAGCAAAGCAGAGCCAGCGTGAGGGACCGCACACAGATTACATAATGTGCAAAATTCAGTAGAAGTAAACCCATCTGTTTCGCACAAACACACTAGCTGAACTTATGAGGAGGAGGGTTGACACTACGGCCACTCCTGCTCCTGTTGCCGACTTGAGCAGAGGGAGCCACCAGCTCGTCCACTGCAACACAAGGTGTCGCTCTGTACAGCTCTGGCGTGGAGCAGTCCACAGGAGGGCCGTGACCGGAGCTCCCCCCAGCAGGACCCCGCCGTGATGGGGTGGAGGACTCAGCAACCGGGCAGATCCCAGGAGTCTCACCCCCACCAACAGAAGGCACACTGTTGCCCTGGTTGTCCCTGTTATCAGACACTGCCAAGGAGGGAGCTCCCCACTAGATGATGAAGTAGATTCATTTCCTTCTGAACCATGGATGGGGGCTGAGCCTGTTGCGCTCACAGACCCTGGAGGGTTGTCTCTGGCACTGCCAGAGTGGCTGCTTGTACCCCCCAGGTCAGGGACTGATACTGAGTGTGATTGCTCAGAGGGGGCACCATTTACCAGGGCGCCATCAGATGGTGTTGACCGAGGATGGTCACCCAGAGGGGGCGCAGACGCTGGCCCCACCCCAGCACCCACTGGTAGAGCTACCAGCGGAGCGGGCATGTGGGCCCCAGCACCCACGCCACCATCCCAAGCCTGTGCGCCAACCATGGCAGGGCCACTCTGAGATGTTCCCGGTTGGGGTCGATGATGACTACCTGTCCCTCCTGGCCGCTCAGCCTGTGATGCTCTGGGCTGTCTTTGGGCTTGCAGGTTGCAAAGAGCCAAGACAGACTCTTTTGTGACACCGACATCCAGTTCAGTGGCCCTTGAGGCACCCTTTGGTCGAATAAAGATCCTGCCTCGGTTGGTGTAGTAAGTCTCCAGAGGGGACTTTTCTCTTGGGTGATGGATCTCTTTGAGCATTTTGACTACAGAGAGTCTCTCTGAAGTCAAACTCTCATGGATCAGGAGACCCCTCTTCAGGGGCCTTGTTCTCTGTCTATATACAGCATCCCTCTCGGCCAAGTTCATGAACCTCAGTAGGACAGTGTTTTTGTTTTTTAGTAGGTGACACACAGCAATTGCAAGTGGATGGATACAAATTCCTAAATACTCCTTAATGAGGCTGAGGACACCTGATCGAGTATCCTCTCCAGCTCGGTAAGGAGGGACAGCTTCCCCTGAGAGAAGGAGTGTTGATACACTACTGTATTGGGCTTGGACTTCAACCGCTTTCATGATCTTGACCTGATCATTGGTCACAATAGAGCAGGACTGGCGAACTGTGGCCATTGCTGTTTCAAGTGCAGCAAACTTGGAGTTTGCTGACGCTACACCAACCTCGACTCAGTGGGGGAAACTGTGGTCAGCGTTCCCAAGAATAGCTACGTTCCCAATGGGAATATTGACCCATATTTGGGAACGCTTGTTCCATAAATGGAAACGCACCTTCCCGAGGATGGGAACGCCCGAACGATGTTTTCAGAAAACACAACAGGAGCTTAGAAAAGATAAGGGGAATCTTTCTACCTGGTCAATTTTAACTCTTCTTAAAATTTGAGGGGGAGTTCTACATTGAATAAGAAAATCTGTCTTTGAATGCTCCCTCAAATATTTGTCTAAACTGTGCAATCCAGCCCCAACGGTAAAAATGATGAAAAGATTGCTCTTAAACTGTGAATCCAGACAGGTATTATATTTTTAGATAATTTTCGGGAAAGTCAATGAAAAATAGTAGTATAAAAACAAAATTTCAAAATTGTAGACTGCAAAAATATTTTTTCTTGGCGTCACACAGTTGCTGCTCACCATGTGCTGACGAATGATGAAATAGAGGAAAACCGTGCCTTTCGTCTGTTTAGAAAGTAAGTAGTGCTTAAAAGTGGTATTTTCACATTTTCTAAGCTTTTTTATATTGATTTATATCAGAAAGTTTTTAGATCCTGTAGTTTTTGTCCCCAAGATTGTTTGAATTATTCCGTAGTGTTTTGATGAATTATGGTGCACTGATGCATTAACTCGATATTTTCTACTGGGGTGCCTCATTCATAGGCAGTTCCATCAGGCGGGGAAAGAGGGGCACGTTCCCCGCTCGACCCTCGACGCCCCCCCATCAAACCTTGGCGCCCCCATCGATCCTTGGTGACCCCCTGATCAACCCGTGATGCAACCCCCCCCCATTGACCCTCGGCACAACCCCCCATTGACCCTTGGCGCCCCTTGAAATGGTCACGGCGCCCCCTGATATGTCGCTTCCCACCCCCCCAGGATGCGGAAATCCGATAAGATTTTGCGCCCACCTAATATTTGTTGCCTAGGGTCTCAAGCTCCTCCCTCAAGATATCAGAGCGCATGCAGAAAAAAACATACGCGGAGACTGTTAGAAGGCAATGGCGGGAGATGCTTGAGCCCCTAGCCCCCCGCAATATGTCCTGGATGTGAGAATTGGCCACTCTGTGATAGACTTTGGCACCCCCTGCTTGAATGACGCCCCCCTTTCGATAATAAATTTGGATCCGCCTATGCCTCCTTCTACTCCATTGAGCCTGCTTCTTGCAGGGGTAGGCCTTTATCCTTGAGACGCTATCATATGCGGATCCTGGGCCCCGTTTCATAAAAGTTGTAGAAATGCGGCGTGTTTTACACCACATTCACCTGCAAAGTTACGCCTGTACTCAGAATCACGTTTCACAAAGAGCGGTGACATTCACACGAAAGCGGCGTAGATATCAAATGCAGCGTGAATTACGCCCAATTCCAGAATGGAATTACCCCTTTCAAATATGGCGTTTAACTGCTTTATTAACATGAAAAATCGCATATATATATTTCAATAAATTATTTGAATGAAAATTATTTGACTTAATTCCTCTTATTCGATGTTTAAGTTTCTAATGCACTTTTACAAGTACTGCGGCGGAAGCTGGACTATCAGCTGACGCAATAAAAATACGACGGATTTGTTTTTGGCCGTACCTCATTTTTTTAGGTAGTTACTGTCAAGAAGGTCCTAAAAAGGTTATTGTCTTCTTGTGCGAGTGTAGTTCAGTAGAATTTTAGGTGAATTGTGTTTACTTATCATGAGTGAACTGTGAAAGGTCTGTGAACCTTATAATTTCGTGAAACTGGGAAAGGAATAGTGAGTAAACATCTTTGAAGAATAACAAGATCAAGATGCTGGTACTTAGGTACCTAGGCATACATCATTTTCGCCAGAGGCCTCAGTAGAGATACTTGGATTTTGTTGGTGACAGATACCTTAAATTGAATTTTTACCCTCCATAGACTCCATATAACACTTTGTCAGTGTCAGCCTATCTAGGGTTCTGTCCTCGCTAGACTGTAAAATAACAGTAACGGCAGAAAGTCAAAGTAAAAATCAATGTCAGCTTTCCTGTGTATTTGCATCAATAGCTATCATCATTTTTGGCATATCAAATGGCCGTAGAACTCTACATATCAGCTCAATTTGGCATGTGCAACTTGCACTTTATACCTGTGCAAGGAAAAACTTGCACACACTTCCATTTAAGTTTATTTTACATTCATGACTCTTTTGTCCTTCACTACACTATCTAATTTTGCTTCAGATTCAGAATTCCATAAGAAATTATATATTTTTCATGTTTTGCTTCATTGTCTGATAAATGTTACGCTGCTATATCTTGCGTAGCTTTTCATGCGTGTTTTACATATTCAACGTACATGTTGTCTGCTATATGAAACAATATTGACAATATTCTACTCTGAATTCCAGTACAGCGTAGTTTAGAGCAGCGTAACTTTGCAAGAAGTTGTATTTTACGCTGCATTTTTGTGAAACAAGATTGTGGTGTATTATTCACTTTCTACGCTGCATTATGCTACTTCTACGCTATAAGCATAAGTTACGCCTTTTATGAAATGGGGCCCTGGATTGCCGATCGAGGGGACACCTTCCCGGAGGCACCATTCTTTACCGGAGAACCATATCGGATGGGTGCAAAATCTTATCGGTGGGAGCAGATTTTCGCATCCTGGGGGAGTGGGAAGCGACAATTCAGGGGCGCCGTGACCATTTCAGGGGCGCCGAGGGTCGATGGGGGGCACAAACTCCCTTTGCCCCCTGGATCCGCCTATGGGGCACGTGCCCACTTCGCCCCCCCTGGATCCGCCTATGGCCGCCATTCATATTTCGTCCGGAAAACTAACATATTGAAATAATTCCGTAGATATACGCCTTTAATCATTTCAAGCTGTCTGAAATTCCAGTTTGAATATACGATAGAAAATGTGTTTCCAAATATGGGTCATTGTTCCCATTGTTGGGAATGTAGCCATTCTTGGGAACGATGACCACAGTTTCCCCCCACTGGACTGCCTCACGTCGTTGAATATTTTCTGAAACCACAAATTGCAGTCCTTCCATTTCTGATTTAAGTTCCCCAATCCACTCTTTTAGTTTCTCAATATCCTTTTTGAGCAGGGAGTTTTCTTCCGTCAGGCGCTCAAAGCGATTGTCCAAATATTTTGAGAATGCTGGGGCCATAGCTCCAAACCTGCATACACAGTTTAGACACGTGGGATGAGAAAGCGTGGGGAACAAATGTGCAATCAAGGGTAGCTAATTTTCTGGATGAAAATAAAGCAAGTAACGATTTGACGGTGAGGGCCTTAGATTAGGATTTTGTAAACCGGCGGCGGTCCAACACGAGGCAAACTACCTACCTAGGTACCACCTCATCGTAACAACGTTTAAGTCTAAGAGAGAAAAGACTTACAAGATTAGTGTTTCAATGATCCTCGGGAGATGAGGCTCACTCGCGGGCAACTCTTACCAACCGGGACATTAAAGAGAAATCCGAGCAAGCACTGGTCAAACGCGACGAACCCAGGCCCTGTTCACGGCAACTGCTGCCCACTGCTCACACCTGCTCGCGCCTGCGGATGAACAGACGTCGTTTTTCCTGTGACGTAACGGGGCGGTGTTCATGGGCAACAGTGCCGAAACGTCAGTGAACAGCGTCGGCTGACAGAAATGGCTACAAATGCGACGCACACCAAACGAAATGTTTGCAGTCAGTGGACGCCGGAGATGGTACAGGAGGGAGGTGAGATGGGGATTTTTATTGGCTCTGGTGAGTAGATGTGGGGTAGGGTGGTATTGTAACGTGGTTTTCTGGATAGAGAAATGATGGGGAATATGTCCAGCATAGAAAATAACAATTTTCTCTCATAATTTGTCACTAATACCTGTTTAAATTCGGGGGTGCTTAAGTGGCGCGCTCAAATTTGATAATATGCGGTAAGTTTGGAAGCCTGGAAATTGTATTCAATGTTCCAGCAGGATGGAATGGTGATTTTTACATTCTGTGGACATGAAGTGACAGACCTAATCAAGATTTAGTGAACGATATCTGTGATTTTTCATATTAGAGTCTTAAGCTTGCCATGTTGACCCCCCCCAGCTACTTCATACCGGCTAGGGGGTCAAAGGTCAATTTTCTGACAAGATTATTTGCATTATTGTTTTGTCTTTCTGCACATTTCTTTTTTTGTTCTCTTCTGTCTGCAGTTTTTTGTTCTTTTCTATGGTCTGATTTGATAAGTGTCTTATTCTTGATCTCACTGAACACCTTTTTTCTGCTTGATTGCTGAGATGTGTCTCTCCTTGTTTTGTTATGTTTTGTTTGTATTTTACTTCAGTTTGATTACATTAGGCTAATAATTTCACTATCACTGATCGCATGCTCAGATGAAATGTTCTTTGAGTTGTGATAGGTTCCTTTACCGCTGAAGTGCTTGTCTATATTTTCTTATGTTTGTTCCTGCTTAATTTCACTTAGTAATGGTTTTCTTAGATTAAACATACTCAACATATGTGGGCCCTCTACTTATCACTGTACTTATTTATATATAGATTAACTGTGTTGATTTGTATTTGTTCCCGTCTGCTTTGTTTGCTCTTAACTTTCACTTGCTTGTGTGTTTTGGCATTATATTTTCTGGTCAGTTCGTTTTGTTCTTGTGTTGGCTCATCTCGTTTTTGTTATGTTCTCTCATGCTTTCTGTTTGTTATTATGTTTTCGTTTTTTCTTTGTTTTTTTTGCTGTTTCTATGAGTGTTGCTTCTTTGTTGGAAGTTTATGCTTTTCTTTTTCTACCTATGTTGATTATCTGCAATAATCTAACTATGTGTTCACCTGCTTCCTTTTGTTCAATGCTGTACACCTATGTATTCCTTTTGTTGCTCTTTATTGCTTTGCCTTGTTCATGTTTTCTTTTGCTGTTCTTTTCCCTTACTTCTGTTCCCTATGCTTTGCCTTGCTCATGTTTTCTTTTGCTGTTCTTTTCCCTTACTTTTGTTCCCTATCAGTATGTAAAATAAAATGATGATGATGATGATGTGAGCATGTTGCCATTCATTTATGTGTGGTTTGTTTATTTTGACCTGTCCCTTCCATGTGATCAACTGATATTTTCTCTATTGCATTATTCTCATCAACTGGTTTCATAACATCAAGCCAATCTGGCTGTATTACAACCTGTTTTATGCTTATATTAGATTCCTATTCTTGTATGCAATGCACAGGTAAGCCATGATTATAATGGCTGCTTCCCTTAAACCTAAACAAAATGACTATTCAATACAATGATGAATATAAAATAAAACAAAACATAAATTTTTTGTCTGAGTGCCCCTACATGTTTAATAAGCTGTGTTGAATTGAATGTTGTACTTGGATGTTGTCTGAATTTGTTATGTATTGGAATTGTGCTGTCCAGCTACATAGGCATGCACTGACCATGCTTTGTCATGGATGCATGTGTTGGCATGGGCATTCACAGTATTTTATGTTAATAAGAGCAGTGTTGCAGTGCAAAAAGGGTATCTTCAATGCATTGGTTAAGGGAGATACCCCATTTTCTCTTGTGCAGTGGGAAGGTCATGTGCAGAAATAGGATCTCAAGAAAGTCATCACTTTTTCAATTACTATGGTCGATGGTGGAAATTTATCTCAAATGCAAATTTGCTCCTTCTATGTCGTGATGTAACTATGTGTATGGGGAGGAGGGATGTATATGGTGATGGTGCTGCTGTTAATTTAAATGGTTTGAAAGTTTCAGCCTCAGCATACTCAGAAGCCTGTTTAAGAAGAAGTTTTCGTGCTTTGCAACAAACTGACTGCTGAAATCATGGTGCTGCCAACTTTCAAAAGGATCAGGAAATTCTTACTGTTTTCACTTGGTATTTGAACCTGGGTCAGCAGTAATGAAGCTATTGTTGCATTCTTTGAAATATTCCAAACTGAGTGAGACTTGAACCTTGGATACTGTTAAGGCACCTTACTACCTTTAAACTCTTAAATCTGCTTCCTTTAAAAATTTAAGCTTGTTTGTTGATTGATCAGCTTTTCGTTGCTTTATGTAAATTTAACCATTTTGCTTACTTATTGACACCAGGGAAGCTGAATTATGAACTAAAACTAGAATGGAAACAGCTGTGAATAAAGTTAATTTCCTGTATAAAAGACCTGAAAACAGACTTTTGTTGTTTTACACGATTTCTGTGTAGGTAATGAATTAGTTTCTCCAGTCATGTCATTAAAACACATCCACACAGGTTGTCCTCTTGTGTTTCTACTTCCTTATTTGCTGCAAAATCCATCAAGAATTTAAATATGTGCGGAGGTTTGTGCAGCCTCCACAAAACATGGGGCTGTGTGCTGACCTTTGCTTCTCTTTGACAATTATTGGCCAGCTCTTATACTTGGATCAAGGGGGGCAGGTGCCACCTCAATCAACCCTTGGCGCCCCTAAAATGGTCAAGACGCCCCCTTCCACCAAAAAGGTCGATGGCGCCCCTCTGAAATGTCGTTCCTGCGATGCAAAAATCAAATGGTAACTGATAGGTTTTGGCGCCCAACTGATCCGTTTTTTTCGGCCAAAATGTGCGTCCATAGTCCGGATAACGCCTCTGCCCCCTCCCCCCAATTGACAATCCTGGATCCGTCTATGCCAGCTATTTCATGAAGTCCTCAAATATCAAGCAGGTATTAGCAGGAATCATTATTATATGACTTAAACTTTATATAAATTCGCTGAAAAATTCCCATAGCTGGTGGCAAAATCCAATCTAAATTCAACCCACAGCCTCACTCAAAATTTTTTTCTACCATTGCTTAGATTCTATGAATGGAAGTGGTAAAATCATCTTAGATCGTTGATAATCTTGTTTACAGGTGTCTGCAAATAGTCTTGTCTAATGTGACCGCAGTCGTCTTCTCCGGGTTTGTTCCTCTCTCGATAATTTAATCGCTTTTCCATATCCAGCAACATCAATTATTCTACTTTTGTAATTTGCCCGTTTCATTCCTGTAGGCAGACAGGAAAAACGAAACTTACTGATTCTTCTCCTATTTTAAACCCCACTCAGAATGAAACACATTTTAAATGAATGTCAATTGTCTGCTGTTATGTCTACCCGCCGCTTTGAATAAGCGTTAATGTTTGCTTACTCTTTCAGGAAGTCTTCGCTGCTGGCATGCTCAGGAGGCGATGGGTAACTGGAATTCGAGTTCGCAAACAAAGCCTGCAAGAAAGTTTTCGTAACTGAAGAAGAGAGCACATTCAGCCTACTATTGTCATCTGTACAATTTTGGCCGTAAACTATGAGCAATATTTCCCATGGCACATTGCCCGTTTGTTGTTCAAGCATGAGTTGTTGGTTGAAATAAATATATTAAGCTCTTATTATATTTTTTATTTTTTTCGTCTGGTCTGTTCATCCAAGTTAGCGTTTTCAGATGTATCAAAGAGACGCAGTGCACCGTTGTCCCCCAGGCCTCCATTCGGCGCTGACGTCCACAGCATCAGCGATCTCGTTAAAGATAGCACCATCGGCCGGAGACGGTGTTCCGTCACTTCGTTTCATGGTTTCCGTTCAATACTGCTTCATCGAGAATAATCTCACAGAAAATAGTCGTTTGTTAACTTAACAAGCGATATATATTCAATACGTGCATACGGTGAATATTCGGCGGCAATGGATACGACATGATAAGCTAGTTCTGAAGGTACATCACTACAGCTGGGGAAAGTTTTTTTACGAAGATTGATGTGCCCAAATTTGGAACCATGTTAGTGCCCCAATATTAAAAGAGAAAGTATAGAATGAAGCATGTGATCTATATATAATGAGGCATGTGGCCCATGAATCTATTGGACTGCCTCGAACCAAGTTCAAGACATTAGAAAATGAAAACACAGACTTAAGGGATATTTTTAACACCGCTTTCAGGTTTCACTTGAGGTGTCCCAAGAACATACCAATCCATACCTCTGCGATATTATGCAGGAACTGGTATTTTACGCGCCCAATTATTTATTTCATAAATATCACAGGAAATAGGACACTTTTGCGATAAAATTTGATGCAGGTAACAATAACTTACGAGGTGTATCAGATAAGCTGAACGAATAGCGTCACAGCGTGTTGTTCAATGTACAAACTGAAGAGTATCACTTTGCATCACCCTCATGAGTTCAGCGCACTTTCCCCGACATTTTCGTAAGAGTTTCTTTTGCACAACCTGAATTTTTGTGGAGACTTCGCCTTCACGGTCATTGTAGTTTCGTCCACGTTTGATCGTGAGGGAGAGGAAATAACACAAAGCCAGGTCGGATGAGAAGGGAGGTTATTGCAGCACGGCAAAATTCTTTACCGTAGACTGTTGGATGCTCAGAGAATTGAAGAGATGCGTTGCCATCAGTCGTCGATGAAGGTGCCGGCAATTGTCTTCACACAACTCTCGCCTCTTCTTTCCCAACGAACGAGACGTTTACTCGCGATAGAGCAGACATCCCCATCATACTCAGTTTGCGTCCATATACTGGGGGTAAAGGCGAACGGCGTCGAACCGACGATAACGACACCAACCCGGCACTACGCACCATCACCCCAGCTTATCTGTGTTGCGATTCGGACGAAAGTGTGGGCATCACCCAGGATGGCACAGCGGGAAAGCAGCGGATTCCCCATCCAGGGAGTCGGCTCACGCATTACCCACAATATTGCAGGGAGAGAAAGTTCATTATATAAACAAGCAGTACTGGAATACTATCACCATTAAACGGCGCAGCAAGAAACTGCGGTGGCTGATTTGGGTCTAAGAAGATGGTGATGCGGTCCGTTTCATACCTGGAGTTTGCCACGGCCGAGCACAAGTATAATATCTTGGAACGGTAGCGAGAGCACACTCTGTCCGGAATCTTGTCACCAGTCACTCAGAAGATCTATAGTTCGAACGTGGGGAGTTTTTACTTTCTTAGCAATCTGCTGCTTATGGCCACAGTGCGGACAAAGCTGAGAGCATGATCTTACCTACCTAACCTTACAGACTTTCGGTATTTCGAGGCGCGAGGCTTGCAGGCTCCGTTCTCCACCAGCTCAATTTTGATCGTGCTTAACTCACTCGTTCTCGGGAGTAATGTACAGCCGGTTCCACACTGATTGGTAGGCATTAGTGTCAGTTGTTTTCAGAAATATCTTAAAAACGATTACACTTCTCACAAAAGGTTGCGTCTCTAGAAATGTATTTTGACGAGCTCTTTAAATGTGAGCCCCTGCGAACTGCATGAGACGTCAATTTGGAAAAGTATGGACAAAAAAACTGTTTCCGCCGATCCCGATGATTTTCTAAGCATTTTCTTAATTCCTTCCGAATTTTGGAACCGATTAAGTATTTTTGCACGTCAGTTCATGCATCCAGTTAAAACGCAGCATGTGGGGCAACAACGGTGTCGGCAGGGAACATCTCTTGAGAGATATTTCACAAAAACGACGGCAGCCTAATACCTACCAATCAGTACGGAACCGGCTGTACATGAAATGGGCAGTGCTCGTCTAGGCCACTTTTACGTTGGGATATGGTTTGCGCTGTAACAACAGAGTCAGGGAGATAGTTCTAATCGGATATGGATCGGACCCCAAGGGTGCAAAAACGAATCCTTGTTTGAGCTGATAATTTAGCCAACTTCTGAGAATGACCTCAAGTGCGAGTGTGGGGGTCCAGAGCAACAAACTGCGCGAAATCCTGATCGATGTTGCCGTTCATCAGCTGGTGCAGCTTGATCATGCCCCCTCCCCACGTGTGCGGTAGTATAGGGATGGAAGATATAGTGCTTGTAGTCTCTCTGACTAAGCTAAGTGACAATGGGACTGCACCAAGCGGGTTGCACTCCTTTGTACTTTTTCTACGAGCTTCTAGTCGGCGCGGTTGAGTGGGCCCCACACACTGTTGCCATATTCCACAAGTAAGTGGGGAAACTGGTCAGCATTCCCAAGAATGGCTACTATCCCAACAATGGGAGCAATGACCCATTTTCGAAACCCTTGTTCCATAATTGGAACACATTTTCCATTGTAGATTCAAACTGGAATTTCAGACAGCTTGAAACGAATATATGTGTATATCTACCAAATCATTTTGATATGTAAGTTTCCCTGACCAAATATGAATGGCGGACATAGGCGGAACCAGGGGGGGACAAAAGGGGCAATTGCCCCCCATCGACCCTTGCCGCCATCTGAAATGGGCACAGCGCCTCCTGAAAGGTCAACGGCGCCCCCGAAATGTCGCTTTCCACTAACCCCCCCTCCAGGATGCGAAAGTCGACATCCACCGACAGGATTTTGCGCCCACCGGATAGGTATCGATCAAAAGTGACGGTTATCTTGCCTGGTAGCAGGGGCCACGTCACTGTTTTGCTCTCGGAGAATCCTGCGGACCCCAATCAGGCGATGACCCAATGGGGAAGGGGACACAGGCGGATCCAGATTTTCCTAGGGGGCAACGGTCAAAAGGGGGCGTCATCCAACCAAGGGGTGCCAAATTATATCGCAGTTGTCAATTCTCGCATCAAAGGGAGGGCGGAGGGGTGGCAGTAGTGAATCAGACTTCAATGGGGGAGGGGGGCTAGGGGCTCAAGCCTCTCCCTCCATTGCCTTCAATCAGTCTCCGTGTATTCTTTTACTACATGCACTCTGATATCTTAAGGGGTAGCTTGAGACCCTAGATAACACCCAACAGGTGTTCAGAGGCTTCCTATCAGAAGCCGCTGATTTTCACGTCCTGGTATTTGCATCCTGGGTTGGAGCTAGGAAGCGCCATTTAGTGGGGAGCCATCGCCCTTTCAGGGAGGCACTGTGACCATTTCAGGGGAAGCCGAAGGTCAATCAAAGAGAGGGCGCCAAGGGCCAATGGGGGGAGGGCACCAGGGGTCAATCGGGAGGGGGACCCCTAGTCAAAAAGCACTATAGGATCCTATAGGACTTTTTTCGGAAAATCGCATAGCATCCTATACAAATCCTATGCATAGGACAGCTTAGGATTCGTATAGGATTGCGCAGAGGGTTCGTATCCGAAAATGCATAGGATTCCTATGCGGAATCCTATGCATGACCTATGAGAGAGACAGAGAGAGAGAGAGAGAGAGAGAGAGAGAGAGAGAGAGAGAGAGAGAAAGGAGGGAGATAGAGAGAGAGAGAGTAGGGAGGGAGATAGAGAGAGAGAGTAGGGAGTGAGATAGAGACAGAGAGAGTAGGGAGTGAGATAGAGAGAGAGTAGGGAGTGAGATAGAGAGAGAGAGAGTAGGGAGTGAGAGAGAGAGAGAGTAGGGAGTGAGAGAGAGAGAGTAGGGAGTGAGAGAGAGAGAGAGTAGGGAGTGAGAGAGAGAGAGAGAGTAGGGAGTGAGAGAGAGAGAGTAGTGAGGGAGATAGAGAGAGAGTAGTAAGGGAGATAGAGAGTAGTGAGGGAGATAGAGAGAGAGTAGTGAGGGAGATAGAGAGAGAGTAGTGAGGGAGATAGAGAGTAGTGAGGGAGATAGAGAGAGAGAGAGAGTAGTGAGGGAGATAGAGAGAGAGAGAGGGAGAGAGAGAGAGAGAGAGTAGGGAGGGAGATAGAGAGAATAAGGAGGGAGAGAGGAGAGAGAATAGGGAGGGAGAGAGAGAATAGGAAGGGAGAGAGAGGAGAGAGTAGTGAGGGAGATAGAGAGAGAGAGAGAGAGTAGTGAGGGAGATAGAGAGAGAGAGTAGTGAGGGAGATAGAGAGAGAGTAGTGAGGGAGATAGAGAGAGAGTAGTGAGGGAGATAGAGAGAGAGTGAGGGAGATAGAGAGAGAGAGAGTAGGGAGGGAGATAGAGAGAATAAGGAGGGAGAGAGAGGAGAGAGAATAGGGAGGGAGAGAGAGAATAGGAAGGGAGAGAGAGGAGAGAAACATGAGGGAGAGACAAGAGAAGTAAAGAGGAAAGGAGAAAGGGAAGAGAGAAGAGAAATGAAGAGAGGCCAATTCTTAAAAAGACAGAAGACCGAGATTTCTTTTTACACACCTTGACCTTCAGGAATAAATATCACATCATAACATTCAGGAATACATATCACTTCCTCATGCAAAAACTCTCTCTGTCTCTGTCTCTGTCTCTGTCTCTGTCTCTGTCTCTGTCTCTGTCTCTGTCTCTGTCTCTGTCTCTGTCTCTGTCTCTGTCTCTGTCTCTGTCTCTGTCTCTGTCTCTGTCTCTGTCTCTGTCTCTGTCTCTGTCTCTGTCTCTGTCTCTGTCTCTGTCTCTGTCTCTGTCTCTGTCTCTGTCTCTGTCTCTGTCTCTGTCTCTGTCTCTGTCTCTGTCTCTGTCTCTGTCTCTGTCTCTGTCTCTGTCTCTGTCTCTGTCTCTGTCTCTGTCTCTGTCTCTGTCTCTGTCTCTGTCTCTGTCTCTCTCTCTCTCTCTCTCTCTCTCTCTCTCTCTCTCTCTCTCTCTCTCTCTCTCTCTCTCTCTCTCTCTCTCTCTCTCTCCTCTCCCTCTCCCTCTCCCTCTCCCTCTCCCTCTCCCTCTCCCTCTCCCTCTCCCTCTCCCTCTCTCTCTCTCTCTCTCTCTCTCTCTCTCTCTCTCTCTCTCTCTCTCTTCCTGACCCGACTGGGTTGCCACGCTGCACATAATTAGTGAGCTGGATGTCGAAGGCGCCACATTCTTCCTCATCATGCAGATCTTCATGATGCCCAACACAGAATCTTGAAGGACTCTTGTGTGACATCATGTTGGAATCCTTGCTGAAATCTTCAGACTGAGTAGATCCTGACAGACTCTGGCTGCAAATAAATCTACAGCATAATCAAACATGCTCTATGGGACTTCTGTCAGTGTAATCAGAGAGTATCAGACTAGAGCAACTTAATATAAAAAATTGTCTGTTTGCACAATTTCAGTGCAATCTTTTCATTCTTCCCGACAGTTGGGGCTGGATCATGCAGTGTAGACAAATATCTGAGGGAATGTTCGAAGACATATTTCCTAATTCAAAGTAGAAACCCCCTAAAACTTGAAGATGAGTAGAAAATGACCAGGCAGGATACTTCCCCTGGTCTTTTCTAGGTTCCTGTTGTGTTTTCCGAAAACATTGTACCAAGCATTCCCATCCTTGGTAATGTGTGTTTCCATTTATGGAACAAGCATTTTCGAATATGGGTCAATGTTCCCATCGTTGGGAATGGAGCCATTCATGGCAATTTTGATCATAGTTTCCCCCACTGAAGTGGGCGCATCTTCTGTTGTTTTCTTGCACTACTGTCCCCTGTCTGTATGCGAAATGGAATAAGTATTTGATATTCTGTTGTGCCAGTTGATTTATTTGTCTGTATTCTTCATATGTTTTCCACTATCTTGCCTAATTTAGAACTTGATTTATCGATTATTTTGGCTTCGGCCTGTTTTTTTCATCTGTTTTCTTCATCTCTTTCGCGTTTGATTCTGTTGGTGTTCCGCTAGACACTTAACTCTATCGTGTGTTTCTCTTCATTGTTCTCGTCACAGCCATTTATATTTTACATTTATCCTTTAAAACAAACGTTAGCACACAAGAAATATGTGAAATAAATAGTCCGGTGCACCTCTTACCTGTCCCATGCACACCTAGTTGTAACTCAAAGCAATTAGAGACACTCCGATTACTCCAGTTACAATGGTTATTACAATCCAAAGGTAAAATTTTGAATCGTAATTATTCATTATTCGAGGACACCTCCGTCCAACGCCGATGCCCGTCTGTAGCGTCTGTAGTTTCCTAACCTTTGATAGTCTAAACTGCGCCAACATAGCAAGCAATTCTTCTGCGCACGCCTGCGTCTGAAATATTCCGACCGCAGACGCGAGCAGGCGCGAGCCGAGGTATGACGTCACACACCCCTCCCCCTCTCCCCACATTGCTCGACGCTGATTGGCTGTCAGCAGCTGCGCGCAGTGGTGAGCAGGCGCGCGCAGTGGCGAGCAGTAAAATGGTGCACGTGAACAGGGCCCCAGAAAACACACGGTCCGCGCAGCAAGCAAGAATACTAGACAACAACAATATTATTTTGGGGAGACCTCAAATCGCCCACAAACGAAACGACCACAGCTTAATTCGACCACGGCTAAAATCGCCCACAGTCAAAATCGCCCACACCAAAATCGCCCACGGTTTAAATCGCCCACATATTATTTTGCCCACAGCTCAAATAGGCCACAAAATGCCCTGTTAGGGAGAGATAAATATGACCACAGTTGAAATCGCCCACACTTAAAAGCGCCCACAGCTGATGCACAACATCCACCCGAATGAACAAACCGCCCACAGATTAAACTACCCACAAATGAAATCAGCCACAGTTCTTGCGACGCCTCTTGTAACCTTTGGTATACAACTGTGCCGCTAGATGACCAAAAAGCACGAAAGTCTACGGAGTGCACTGAGGGATAGGAAGTTAACAGGGTGGCCAAGCTGAAATGAATTTTGTTCCCTTCACCCTGTAACTGAATTTTGACTGAATGTAACTGACGAACTGAATCCACCGCCGCTCAGGGGCGGATCTAGCCGGAAAATTTAGGGGGGGGCAAGGATTCCGGCACTTATTGTGGAGACAATTCTTACCATTGAAAACAGTTTGCACTCCTGTATGGAGAGCGGCGCTAGCGACATCAATATTGATTGTATTGTGATATGGATAGATATCAATATTTACAAAAAGTATGTATAGGGTTCTTGGAGCCATACATAAAACCTTTATTCGGGGAGATAATAATTCCGGGGCTTATCGACCAGAGGCGCAGCCAGGGGGTGGGCACAGGGGGCACGTGCCCCCATCGGTGCCGGGGTGCCCTTTTATCGCTAGGCTGTGTACCCCTTTTGGGCCGTGCCGCTTGAAATTTAGTGCCCTACGCCGTTGAACCTTGATGCAACTAGATGGCATTTAGCTATAAAAGCTATTGTTTGACAGTTTAAGGCCTTTTTGGTCAGCTAGGGTATTCTGTCGCCTTTCCAAGCACCCAGGAAGAGTATGGGTCCGTAATCCGTTTCCAGCTATTGCCTCATCGTCGCTCTTAATCGTACGGACGGAGATAATCTGGTGCCCCTTGAGCTCATCTGGTGCCCACTGAGCTGGTTTTGGCCCTTTGAGCTGATCACGTGCCATTTAAGCTAATCTGGTGCCCCCTGAGTCTATCTGGTGCCCACTGAGCAAATTATTGTGCCTCTTGAACCTATTGTGATGTGGATTGCAGATGCTCTTCAGATGCTCCTGGTGATAGGTGTCCTTGTGTCTCTCCGCAGGTATTCCATCCTGATCGTTCCTGTATCTGGGCCAAATACATGTTAAGCTCAAAAGCAAACGTTTCACTGGTGGCAGCGGATTTGGCCCAGATGTACCCACTCCTCCTAGAATTATTATTATCCCGGAATTATCTGCTTGGCATGCTCACCACACGACCTGCATGATCTGCCTGGCGGTGATGCGACTGCTCCTGCATGAACAACTAGTTGTGGGTTAATCTAACTACCAGCATGCCGGACTCTACAGACAGTGTCGGCCTGGCAGGTGCAGTGGGTGGATTTGCCAAACTCGAAAAGTTTGATGGTCAGGGGAGTGTTGAACGATTTCTTGACCATTTCGATGTGGTTGCAAGGGCAAATGGTTGGTCAGAGGTAGTTCAAGCCTTACAGCTACCGACAGCCTTAAGTGGGGCTGCGTTTGATTTCTTCCGCCGACTCCCAAGTGAGGAGAAGCAGACGATTTCACAGATTAAGTCATCTTTGATAACAGAGTTCTCTTCGACCGCGCTAGAATCAGATTATGCCTTGCTCTTTGTGAGCCGAAGGCGACAGCCGGGCGAGCCGGTACCAGACTTTGGTGAGGCGCTGAAATGTCTTGCTCATAAGGCATATCCTTCCTTTAAGGATGAGCAAATCGATAGTCTCTGCAAAACTCATTTTGTAAATGGACTGTCAGAAGCACTGCGAGTGCAACTGCTCCTAGGAGCGTCGCCAGAGGAGTCCTTTCGAGACCTCGTATCACGTGCTCGACGGCTTGAGCAGGTGTTTGCTCCTCTTGCTGTGAGGCGCATGCCAGCAGAGCAGGATGATCTGCGGGGTGATGTCGCTAAGCTAACTGAGGTGGTGTCAGCTTTGGAGCAGAAGGTGGCGGCGCTTTCCGTCACAAAAGGCACCAATTGGCGGCCACGACCACCACGTCCACCTCAGCAACAGGCGAAAAACGCTGGAGACGAATCATCCCAGAAAAAGCCCATCATCTGCTACCGGTGTAAGCAGCCGGGACACATGGCGCGAGGCTGCGCAAATTTCGAGTAGCCGCGATTCGGAGGGGGCGTCCGGTCGCGGCAGTCACAGCACCAAGAGGAAGCATGCCCCAAAACAGCGCGGATATTGGGGCGGCAGCACCGACGGTGGCACCGCACCTGAGCTGTTCACGGACGACCCCCGTTTGGAGAAATCCACATTCATCGGCGCCTGCATCGGAAATTGTGAATCAATCTCACTCTCAGCATTTCGAGGTGGTGCCTAATGAGTGGGGTGCGCATGGCTCAATTGGCTATCCTCCGTACTGGCGTGCCTGGGACCCTAATGTAGGATGGACTGGTAATGTTCAAACCTGCCCGCCGCAGTTTGCTTTTGCGCCAAACAGCACGGTGGGGTCTGTGGGACTGGTACAGGACCAGGTTGGGCTGGGTATGCCTGTCTGGAACCCTAGCTTGGGATGGACCGGTTGGGTCCAGACTCGCTCGCCGCTGCCTGTTTTGGCGGCGGGGGACGTGGAGCAATGTGCGGGAATGGTCCCGAACTCAGAGGGGCTAATTGCGCCGGGCGGGTCACCGCGCGTGGATGTGGAGGGGGAATGTCCTGATTTGAAGTGTGCTGGTAGCATAGAGCTTCGTACTTCGCCTGAGCGCATCCCGGGCGTGGTGGCTGATGCTGTTTCCACTCGACTTGGTGTACCTGTGTTTGGTGGTGACTCAGAGGGGCTAACTGCGCCGGGCGGGTCACCGCGCGAGGATGTGGACGGGGAATGTCCTGATTTGAAGTGTGCTGGTAGCATAGAGCTTCGTACTTCGCCTGAGCGCATCCCGGGCGTGGTGGCTGGTGCTGTTTCCACTGGACTTGGTGTACCTGTGTTTAATGGTGAGCCAACATTGCTGCCTGTGACTGGTGCAACTGATAACTCGAACTGTTCTGGTCCTGAGGCAGTGAATCCCGTTGGTGGGTCGTCCCATGCAGGACTGAATGGGGCTCCGAATGTGGCGAGAGAGAGCTTTCCCGATGAGAATGTGCCGAGAGAGAGTTTTCCCGATGATGTGGCGATTCCGGGCAATGACTGTTCCGTGGTGCAAAGCTCTGATGTTGAGAATGGGTGTGGGTCTAGCTCTGATCCTGTGCTGGTAAATGTCTTGCGTGATAACGTTTCTGATGCTGATATCGGACAACTGGACTCTGAGTCTGGATTTCCTGGATGCAGCGACTGTACGAAAGACGTTCCGTCTCCGGAAGCTGCCGATGCTTCATGTAGAGAGACCACTGGTGATCAGGGTTCACGTGATTGCACGAAAGACATTCCGCATCCTCGAGCTGGCGATGCTTCGTGTGGAGATACCACGAAAGACATTCCGGCTCCTCGAGCTGACGATGCTTCCTGTGGAGATTGTGGAGATACCACTGGTGCTCAGGGTTCACGCGATTGCATGACGTATCCTCGAGCTGACGATGCTTTCTGTGGGGATAATGCTGATGCTCGGGGTTCATGTGAGGGGTGTACCGGTGAGTTAGAGAAGGCTTTTCGGGAACATGACATGAGTTGTGAGGAGTTTGAGAAGACCAATGCTGATAGAAATAGTTTTCGCGGGGCTGGACTTTTGCGGGCAGCTATGGCGGCTGGTGTTGTTTCTCGTGCTGGGCGTGTCGCTTGTGGCCGTGGTGATTATGTGCCGGCCGCAAGGGTTGGCGGTTACAATGATGCAGAAGTGTTCGTGTCCGGATACGTTCAAGACCGTAGGGTAGAATGGCTTCTGGATACTGGCGCACAGTGTAGTGTTGTGTCTGCTGAAGTGATTGCAGGTTTGGATGTTCAGAAAATTCCTGCAATGCGGCAACCAGTAACTGTTGATGGAAGTGCGTTGGACCTCGACTGCATGGTAGTCTGCGACGTAAGCATAGGGGATAAAACATTGCGGGATCAACCCCTGTATGTGGTGCACAATCTTTCCCCTGGATGCATACTGGGCACTGACCTGTTGAATAGAATGGGGTCATCGGTGTCCATAGATTTTGCGACAAAAACAGTGAGTGTCCGAAAATGCAACGTGTCCGAGACCGCCGACTGTGTTCGTGTGTGCAAGGCCGTGCATATCCCGCCTAAACACCAGAGCGTCGTCATGTGTTCTGTCCCGCCTCCTGTGTCGGTAGGGGATGTGGTTGTGGAGAACAGCGATCTGTTGTTGGAGCAGTATTCGCTCATGTGCGCTAGATCTGTGGTTACGGTGCCTGAGAACCACTTAATTCCAGTTAGAATATTGAATCCTACAGCCCGAGGGGTTACCATTCCGTCTCATGCAGTGGTCGCCAGACTGATGGACAGTCCAACAATTTGCGAGGACATTTCTGGTGAGCATAGTGGAACGGATTCGGATTGGGTCGATGACTTGGTCCAGGGCTCTGACCTGACTGAAGAAAACCAGAGGTCTGCTCTGGCTGAACTTCTTATGAAACATGAGAAGGCCTTCTCACTGCATGGAGAACTTGGTCAGTGTGGACTTGTGAAACACTCAATTCCTCTTGTGGATGGGGCACGTCCCATTGCGCAACCACCGCGGAGAGTTAATGTTCATGACAGGTCTGACATCGATGAAGCTGTCCAGAGGATGGAGCAGGATGGCATCATTCGGCCTAGTTGCTCACCCTGGAGCTCTCCGATCGTGCCTGTGCGGAAGAAGGATGGGTCGTTGCGAATATGTGTCGATTACCCCCGTTTAAACGACCTAACACATGGAGATTCTCATCCTCTGCCCAGAGTCGAGGACTGTCTCGACGCGCTGTCGGGTTCATCGTGGTTCAGTGTGCTCGATCTGCAGTCCGGATATTGGCAGCAGGATGTTGAGGAGTCTGACATAGAGAAGACAGCTTTCTCTACCCATGCAGGGCTCTGGGAGTTCCAGAGAATGCCGTTCGGTCTCAAGGGTGCCCCCGCGTCATTTCAACGTCTGATGATGGCTGTTCTGGCTGGTTTAACTTGGCGGGAATGTCTTGTGTATTTAGATGATATTATCGTCTTTGGGGGATCGTTCCAGGAAGCACTTGGTCATCTTGACCATGTTTTGGAGGCTGTGAGTGAGGCAAACTTGAAAGTCAACATCAAGAAGTGTAGATTTTTCAAGGACCAAGTAAAGTTCCTGGGTCATGTTATCAGTGGCAGTGGCATTGCTCCGGATCCGGAAAAGGTATCCGCTGTGCAGGGGTTTGAGAGACCGGGTAGCGTGCACGAAGTTCGGCGTTTTGTTGGTTTGGCCAGTTATTTCCGAAAATTCATTCCTGATTTCTCAGCTGTAGCAAAGCCTCTGCTGAGGCTTACTGAGGATCGAGCCAAATTCGTCTGGGATGAGTCCTGTGAGCTGTCCTTTTGTGAGCTCAAAGAACTTCTTTCGAAGGCTCCTGTCCTTGCATTTCCTGACTTTGACGAGGAATTCATCCTGACAACAGATGCTAGCAGCGTTGGTCTTGGCGCTGTATTGACCCAAAAAGTCAACGGGCTAGAGAAACCTGTAGCTTACGCGAGTCGGTGTTTAACCAAGGTAGAGGCACGTTACAGTGCCACAGAGAGAGAGTGCTTGGCAGTTGTCTGGGCCGTTCGCCATTTTGCTGTCTATCTCCAGGGTAGAGCGTTCACACTGCAGACTGATCATTGTCCTTTAACGTACCTTAGAGCGTGTAAGGACCCCAGGGGGCGACTGGCCCGGTGGATTATTGAGCTCGAGCAGTTCTCCTACAGAATGCAATATAGTCCAGGTCGTGCCATCGCTCATGCAGATGCATTGTCAAGATCGATGCCGGCAGCTTCAGTGGGGTACATTGATCTTAGGCCTGATGAGTCCGAGATTCTGGTAGCACAATATAGAGACCCTGACATTCTGTGCATGATATCCAGCTTAACACACGGGTACGGAATTCCAGAAAATCCTTCAGCTGGAGTCAAGCATTACTTCAGCATCAGAGATTCATTGGAAGTGGATCCTGAGTCAGGTTTGCTTTTTTAAGGGGCACGGGAGTGAAAAACGTGTTGTGGTACCGGCATCTTTGATTGACGACGTTCTGTCCGTTTCACATGACAGTTGCTGGTCGGGCCATCTTGGTGTTAGCAAGACTCTCGGAAAGGTTAAAGAGCGTTTTTACTGGCCGAACATGACTGCGGAAGTCACGGCCTATGTTAAGTCCTGCGCTCCATGCGCACAGAAAAAGAGCCCTTGTCGCCCTTTCCGGGCCGAGTTTGGAATCATGCCGCTTGCTGAACATCCATGGGATTGGGTATCAACTGATATTACAGGCCCCTTTCCTACTTCATACGATGGAAATAGGTACATACTTGTTGTCACTTGTGGTTTCTCAAAATGGGTGGAAGCATTTCCGATACCCAATCAAGAAGCAGAAACTGTTGCTGAAGTTCTTGTCCGACACTTGTTTTGTCGATATGGCTGTCCGCGAGTCATACACTCTGATCAGGGACGTAATTTCGAAAGTCGTCTTTTCAAAGAGGTGTGTCGCCACATGAACATCGTTAAGACACGAACAACGGGGTATCATCCGTCAGGAAACGGACAAGTTGAACGATTTAACAAGACCATGTGCTCGATGCTCGCTACATTTGTGTCTGAAAACCAGCGTGATTGGGATTCCATTGTGCCTAATGTCGTATTCGCTTATAACACAAGCAAGCACGAGACCACTGGCATGACCCCATTCGAACTCTTCCACTCTCGACCAGCAAGAGTTCCACTGGATGTGGCATGTGGCACAGACAAGTGCCCCGCAGACAAGCTCTGTTCCTCCAAAGAGCTTGATACCATTCGGAAACGAGTCGTGGATGCGATTGAAGATGCTGCATTGTGTAGGCGTCAGAAACAGAGCGTGCATCAAATGGCGTATGAGGTAGGGGGACCTAGTCTGGCTCCACAGACCAAATCGTGGAAAAGGCCTGTCTCCTAAGCTACAACGACCATGGAGTGGGCCCTACGAGGTCATAGAGATTCTGTCACCGCAGACCTTCCGCGTCAGGGGATCCAAGGGGCGGTCAACAGTTGTCCACCATGATCGTCTGAAACCATACTTTGGGCGGAAGACTCGTAGTCATGTATCGTCAGATGTTACAGGTGATACCAGAGATAGTCAGCAGCAGGAAACTGGCAGTGTGGGTCGTAACGATGCCAATGTTGCTGACACTCTGTGGAGGAGCGATGTTAGTCATTGCAGACAGGAGACTGAAAGTATGGCATGTGGAAATGATGTAACTGTAAATAGTAACGATCGACCAGGGTCAGTCCAGTCACTCTGATTGTGAAACGGTGTTGAATTTTTGATGACTCTAGTATCGAAAGTCAGGGCTCAGAGGGAGAGAATGGAATGCTGAAGCTGGGTTAGAGCTCGATTCTGGGGAGGATGTTGCTGTTGAAACTGAGGAAGGGTTATGCGAG